>JAUYWI010126884.1:0-10045 GCA_034780595.1 Parotoplana pacifica | reverse complement strand
GCAGCACAGAACAAATCTTTGAAGAGCTAAGAAAATCCCCCTTTCTGTTAAGACACTTTCAAAAAAGGAAACTATCCTTCTATGGACAACCATGTAGAGGAGGGGGTTGCAACCTCGCAAGAGCAGTTCTGATAGAAAATCTCTTCAAAGATGCTAGCATTTGTTCTGTGCTCTCTGTATCTGATTCTCAGAAGCCTTCTCCAAAACCACATCTCTGCTGCTTTGATAAGCCTTTCCTTTCCTCAGCCAGATTTAAGGTCCGTCCTTATTCACCATGGGAGATGATTGGCCTGATCAGAGCTCTCACCAACGTCACTTTTAACTGCGTTGACAGTGCACGGTCCTTCCAAATGCAGGTCATTTAACACATTTTGTTTTCGCCATAGCAGTAGGTCCACTAGTAGCACCATTCCATAAATATTTTGGAGATAAATAATGAATATTTTTACAAAATATTTATGGATTTGTGTTTTTGATTGCCTAGTAGATTTACAGATCAAATTTGAAGTCAATTGGATATGCTTTAATGATTAAACCTGATGACGTCATCGGCACACATATACTCGTGTAATACGAAGGACTATACTCGTGTACTTAGCGATCATAGGGTACCAGTGATGATGCTGCAAATTTTTTATTGTTTTTGTATGTCTATAAACAGATAATCAGTATCTCAAACTGACATAATGCTGAGTTTGTGGTTTTGATACAACAGTTTTCAGATTAATATTTCCTCTGTATATTTCCTATGAACACTTTCTGGGATGATGATGCTTGATTTCAAAATTGAAATGTAGCAATTTTTTATTTTTATCTACGTCATAGTCTTGCGTCTGACAGCAGATGGGGTTAAGTATCGTGTACAAAGGTTTTTTTCTAGGTACTTTTTCTAGGCTTGTCTTAATTGGATTCTTAATAGCAATAATAATATGCTTTATAATTTACATTATGTTAATTAATATGCTTTGAGGATAGATTGTTATACTTCGGTATTGTTTTTTTTAAACAGAGTACCTTTACAATATTGTGAGGAATATATCATCGTCATCGTTATATTGAAATGTGATCTTCTCATCCCTAAAGCAAGATATTTTCAACCAGAATATCCAGGTTTTTAAAGAAAATCTATTTGCAGGTAAAATGTAAAACAAACTGCTTCGACTTATCATCTTGCTTAGGATATTTGTTTTTTCTTTGCAAAGCCATCAAGGCTGACTTTCGCAGAAAACTCTTTGGACAGTTGTCATTTTAAAAACTGGGTCAATAATCTTCTGTGCTACCTACTTTGGAATTTAAGACATTTTGGGAAAATGTTTTACCAAATTTCAGTAGTGGAGATCATCCAGCCAATTGTGTATTTTAAAGAAAATTTCTTAATTTTATTTTTTGACTACAAAGATTCTAATAAAAGTCATGTGAATAAATTGGTATCTAATCCCTGCGAAAAAAATTGCCTTTTTGAAACATGTCATTTGTTGCCATTTTGAAGATACTTTTGAGATGTATTATTTGAAACGTATATTGAAACCAAAATCAGTTTTGGTTTCATTGAAACCTACTTGAAACGTTTCAGACATGTTTCAAATATAATCACCCTGTGCGTATGTTTGACACTAATATGATACGTGTCAGATACGTTTCAATATGCTTGAAACTTATACCCAATTGAAACGTTTATGTGACCACAGAGAAAATAAAAAAAGAGATTCCACTCGACGAATTTTGTAAATTTCTATAGACACGCTATCTATGCGTGCCTAACTTTTAATATTGCAGAGATAGGAGAAAATGCAGCTTAACTCATTTATACCTTATATTTTTTACATAACCTTATTAATTTACAAACAGTTTGATTTATCAACTGCTTCATTTCAAAAATGATAAGTGAGTCCTAATCTGTATTAATTTCCTCTATGTTTCAAACTTATAGCCAATTGAAACGTTTCTGAGACGTTTTATTACTTGCAGCATAGATTTCTAGATCATTTTTTGAAATTTGTTTTATTGATACAGTTAAATAGCATTTGGCCAACCATATTTTAGTCTTTAAGAATTCTAGTTATTCAAATTCTGTTTTACATTGTACCTATAGTTTCTTTAAAACACTGGCATATTAATACCTGCTGTTTTTTGTACATTTATTATCTTAATAGCCTTAGTTTTATGATGCAGTTGACTCTTTCATATGAAAACTATGTATTTAAGTGAGTTTTAATCATACATTATTTCTACTCAATGTAACTTTGAACACTATTTCTATTTGAGCTATGTAGTTTATCAATGTCGGTCACGTCTGCGTGCCTGGTCATTTTCTGAATGATAAATAATGCGTCGCCTCTTGTTCCCTTGATGTGGCTTTATTACTGCAACTAACTTCCGCTCCAAATTAATTAAATTGGGAAAAATGGCGTTGGTAGTTATTGCATTTTTCTTCTACGTTGCATCTTTTAAATCGAAACAATTTAAATTAATTTTATGTCATTTTTATCTGAAAATATCTACAGAACATTGTTTTAGGCAGAAGAAATTTAATAATAATGCATTTATTAAACTTAAAGGAGATTAAATAGCTGGTTATTAAACATTTAAAAAAAAATTTGAAATGAGTTAGTTGCATGTTTAGTTTTCTCTTGTGTATAGTAACCCATGCATAATATTTCTTCTCATTCTATACTTGCAAGAATAATTTTCGCTGTTTTTACTTGGAATAGTGGCGGTAATTTTCTATTGTTTTAATTATAATTCTTTGTATTAACATGCAGCATACATGATTAACAATTATGTAGGTTGATAGTTGGGTTGGAGCAATGTAATTTGATTATTTGAAAAAGATTGTCTCTTGTTAATTTAGTTTGGTATTTGAAACCAATTATACTAATTAGATTTGAAGTTCCATTCTAAGGTATTTTCTCTTTTAATTCGGTCAATCTTAGGTCGTGTAATCATCCACCGATCTGTGTCTGAATCCAACTGTTCATATAAAGTGTCTGAATTTTTCCATGAAGCCGATAGTTTGCGGAAAGGTTTGTTTGAAGGAAGAATCGTTACTGAATAGGTGATCCGTTGAGTAGGTACATTAACCATTGACCAGATTAAATAGTTACATGAACCATTGACAAGATTGATTGGTACATGAACCATTGACAAGTTTGATTGATACATGAACCATTGACAAGATTGATTGGTACATGAACCATTGACAAGATTGATTGTTACATGAACCATTGACAAGATTGATTGGTACATGAACCATTGACAAGATTCATTGGTAGATAAACCATTGACACGATTCAATAGGTACATGAACCATTGACAAGATTCATTGGTAGATAAACCATTGACACGATTCAATAGGTACATGAACCATTGACATGATTGAGTTCAGTAAGGGGTCGGTTATTTTTTTTTATTGAAATGTAGGTATTTGCTTGGATGGATGTTAAATAATTTTAGACAAACTATTTGGTAGATTTAGTAACTTCTTGAAATATCTAATTAAAGTTTAATGTAATATTTTTTTATGGTATGGAAGAAAACTTTCAAATATCAAGATATTCTCAGAAATAATAATATTGAATAAAATAGAACAGTATCCTTAGGCATTATTTATTTTTTACGTGAATGTCATCATGAAAATAATGCCGCTATAATGATACAATTTATAAATAGTCCATTTAGTATAAGAATTCAATATAATGAGCAATATCCTGGAGCCAATTTCATAACTTTCATTTCATTAAGACGATTGTTTTATATTTGACTTGATTTTACAAGAATAAACGGCGGTTGTCGGTAAGTCCAGTGACATCCATCTCATTTAGTAGGTGTAGCTTTGGAATGTTTGCTATTTCAGGATCTAGGAGTAGTCACCGCTTGTGTATTCCTCGGAGAAGTCCAACAATTTCGGATCCAGCCATCTGTTAGACCGGTCATTTGGTAGAACATTACAAGATAGTAGGAATTCTTAATTTCAAAAATAAACATTTGATAGAGAGTACAAGCTTGAGGTCATCTGTTAGACCAGATTACAGATGACCGCTAAGCTATTTTCTAACGGATGGCTGGTCTAACAAATGACCGGTCTAACAGATGACCGAAGTTGTATTTTCTAACAAATGACTACGTCTATTAGAATTTGTATTAGCTATTTAGAGTGGACACATATGTTGTGTTGCTTCTGTCCCAAAGATTTGAGAGCATAAAATGGAACAAAATCGTAATAGGGGCAGCTTATAGAATGATTAAGGTTAGCTAATAATTGGTGAGTAGGTATTTGCCTTCTTCATTTCAAGTTGTAAGGTACATCTGACTTCTCACTGTCGAAGATATTTGAATATAAAATGAATCTGATTTATCATTAAAAAAATACTTCAGATATTCTATACGGCTAATTAAATTTTAACGAACGCCAATATAATCTGTTCAGTATGTTTTGACGTCACATAGAGAGCTTTCATGTTTCTTATGTAACTGTTGTTGGAAAAGTCGGTCGGACACGTTCTTCTTTTGTCTGAAATGGCATACATTTTGCGACAAAACTTTATCAATTTCAATAGTGAATTTCGTAAAATCAAATTTCTATTAGCACCCAATGCTAGCTCTCTATGCAGCCAGCCAGTCAGCAAATCATTGTCTATGGCAAAGATACTTAACCCAATTATCTAGGTTGTACATCATCATCATCGGATTCCCTGCTCGATCCGAGCGTTGGAGATCATGGTTCGCCAAACATTTCTATCCATAGTCATCCTTATCACTTCGACATCTCTCTTTTCTGAATGAATCCACTGCTTCAGACTACAAGTATCATTGACTACATGGCATCATTGATTTTCTGAAAAGTCGATATCTATGGGTTGCAAATTCATTTTAAATATTGACTGTAGGTACAACGTTTAACTAATTTGACTTTAATATTGCAAACTTTATGCCGGTTAGTGTATGTGTGAAATAATCAAGTTGCCTACTTTGGTTTATGAATCCATTCTTTAAAGGTAAGATATTTAATACTTGACAACACATTTGTACTCTGGCGAAGAAAAAAATGTTTACTAAATAAAAAAGACGCAATTTCCATTCAGAATAGTCACTAAAGACCGAATGTTTAATCCAAAATAAGTTACTAGACTCAGCTTTCATCCTAAAAATATTGAATTTAGAAGAATACAATTTTATTTTTCTAGCTGAGTGAATTATAAATAAATATTACCTACTCTAAATGACCAATAAGTTTGACAAGTTAAGATATTCCAATATTAATAAACCAGGTTTGGAGTTATTTTTTCTATTTCTGATGCCTTTCGTTCTTAAAACGTAGCTCCATGATTTAAATACAATACTCGGTAAGAATTGGGTGGCGCTGAAACAAAAGAACCACTCGCACTGTGTGACAAAATTATATTTCGAATTCACCAAGTGCATTGCTGTGTTTTGGGTTCTGCTTTTTTTAGTTCTGGTTTCTAACGAAAGTACAGGCCCCACTTTTTTTTGTGAAAAAGCACAAATCGTAGTTATAATGTTTCAATGTGTTCCATTTTAATTTATTAAGCATTTATTAACTATGAAAGTACATGGATACAATGATGTAGGTATACACAGGTATGGGTACTAGTTGAAGACACCAGGGTGCGACCTGAGAGCCAAAAAAATCAATAGTTTTAAATTTTTGAATATAAAATGTTTTGCTGTATAGGTTTTTCTTAAAATTCAGTGGTTTGTAGTACCTGTGCACTAACCTTAGAAAATTACATAAAGAATTAATGATCCCAAAACATTTATGAAAATGTTTATGTCAACCATAGATAAAAATCTTAAATTTAGATAAGAAAAGATTAAATTTAATTTCCTAATAAATTGATTAGTTCTTTATGCATGTTAATGTCTGAAAACATTTCATAGATGCACAAAGTATTAGAATTTCATATTTTCTTTTTATTTGATGTTATAGCTTTAAAAAATCATTACTTCATGCAATCTGTTTTATTTTATGGCGGAGCTGTGTCAGTGAACTTGAGATCTATTTTTGTTGTTTCGTCTTCTCCATTGCTGTCTAATGTTTGCCACATTCTCTTACATAGAATTCTATTATTTCATTATTTTCGGATTTCCTTTTTCCCAAAACAATCTGCTTTATATGGCAGTTTTTTAAATCCTCGTCATTTCTTTAGTTTTGTTGCTTAATTTTTAAGATTTCTTGTAGTGTTCTTCATATTGCAAATTATTTATCTAGCTGTTCATCATTTGGGCTGAGGTTATTTTTAGTTCTATATGCTTTTAATATACAGTTTCTTGCAGGTATGATATAGTAAGTTGATCAAAGCAGGCATGGTATAGTGAGACATGTTCATGTGCTATTTTTCCGAATATTATAATCAAAATTTTTGTATTTGACTAATATCGGCATTTTTTTGTAGTTACTTAACGATAAGGAAGATCGAAAGAATTCAGACACTCATTACACAGACTATGATTCCGATGGCGGAGATTCTGATGTTCGTGACGATCTGGAAATGGGTCACAGTGTCAGAACTGGTCAGCAGGAACCTGACATGACAAAAGTATGTTGCACAATTAATTTTATTAACAAAAAAACATTTTTCTGAGACCGGTTGAACTCAAAACAATTTAATCGAAATCTGTCGTTAAGAAAATTGGCAAAACTTTCCACATATTGTACTATTTAAGAAATCGGCATCTTATCTTCTTTAAATTAGACACAAAGAAAACAAAAATTAGTCAATTTTCTTTTATCAAACTAAATTTGCACTACGGCCATGCATGCGAGTCTACAGAAACAAGAAACGGGAAAAGAGTGGCAGGAGAACATCCTCTACGAAGCGATTAACAATCAGTTTGGTCGAATTTATTTGGAGAACCTACAGCTTCTCAAAAGTGCGGTTTGGCGCATCCGAGACGACTTCTAATTCGGACGACACAAACAAGTCACATGCACTTTGAACATGGGTGCTGAGCGCAGTAAACAACGCATACTTATTTGACATTTTGGTAAACGAATTTGTCTAGTTTGGTTATCATTGGAAGATTTGGCATATTGATGTCTGTGGATCACATCTATAAATAAAACATGGCCGGCTATAAAATCAGCTTAAGCCGATTGATTTTTTATTGTTTTATATCGTAATGAGGAGAGATATTGAGATTAGATAGAATTATAGTCTGGTAGGTAACTCATTAAGTAATTTGAAATTCAATGAAAATAATTATGTAATTTATTTATGAAATGTTCCTAAGTAGATGCTTCATGTTTAAGCAATGTTAAATTAATTAAAGGAATGGTAAATACATATTATTTATATGGCCATTAAATACGACTTTTTGTTTGTATAACCGAGGTCTGTGTTTTCTATAGACTGTGCAATTTATTTTTGCCTGATTTGGCTCCGTCCGCCAGTTCAGAGGATTTTCTGTTTTTGGGTATGAGACTTCTTTGGGTATTAAAGGAATTGTCAAAGAAGATGAATAGTTCACAGATTAAGACGTAGCATTATGCATCTAATTTCCGCATCTTTGAAACTAGAGAGAGATTGAACTCTGTGAGGCAACTCCCTTCATCTGATTGTGCTTTATTACTTCAGATGAGATCTAAGCCAATGTCAATTTGGCTGTTAGCCTAAAACTGAGCCTTGACTAGTGGGCTATATAGGATCGTTGAAAATGGGCCATTTTTGACCCCGGCTCATTAAAAGTGAAATATTTTTATTTACTTCACATTCATGATATTTAGTTGTCCACAAATTTCATCCGAATCGGTTAAGTAGTTTAGAAGACACGGCATCTCAAAATCTGGATATTTCTTATTTTGATTCATCACCAATAGCAACCAGCCAATTTATTAAAGTTCTGTACCTAGACTAACTTTTGAGGTTAAAATTTCAGTTTTTGTGCGGTTGCTAGGTACGCCAATGGTACATAGCAACAAGGATTTGTTTTACAAATTTATTTCATATAACATGTTTTTATTGGTATTTGACCACATAATTACGTAATCGAGAGCTGCGTCTATGGCAATTGGCTGTAATCACTCTTCAGATACCTGCCCATTTTTCGTTACCTCAACATTCCTTAAAAAAAACTTTTTTAGTTTGTGGTCTTCAATCTATTTGCATTATGCCTTTTGTTTCGTCTTTTCTCATTTCTAAATCTAAACGTAAATGGATTTCTCTCCTTAAAATTTATATTCATTGCTGGTCTTACTAATCCTCTTTGTTTCAAATCGAGTCTTCTTCTAATCTTTCTACTGTTCACAAGCTCAAATCCCGTTGTTTGGAAACTTTCAGCACTAATATCTTTGTTTCTTCTACCAAACATCCTTCTCATTAAGACATTCTTTACCAACTAACAATTCCTAACGCTTCTTTTCATGCACCTATCATTTATTTCCTATTTTTAATCCTTTTTATGGTCATTGCTTAATTTTCTTGTTTTTTTTATTTAACCATCGAATTTAGATCATATTAGATTATTTTTCTTGTTTTCTGTTGAATTAAATTTTTTAAATCTATTGTTCTGTTGTTTATTCTTTAACCATTGACAACGGCTATAAGCCGAAATATATTTAGTTACTTTATTTTTGTTGTTTTTATTTATATAGTGTGAGAGCGACCCTCTTATAATTGAACACCTTTTTGTAATTTTGGTTGGTGATTTGCTGAATTTTGTTAGTAATATTGTTTATCAAGATATCTTACCCATCCACCATTATAAAAATTGAAACTTGGTATTTTTATGCATCTAGACTGAGCCAGGAAGCGTCAGAGTAGCTAAACAGGTAACCAATTTTTATTGGCATACCAATATTTTGTGTATGTCCCGGTATCTAGGACTGAACATCTGCCGTTGTCTAAGTGGTGAATCAGACCACTAGAGAACCCCAAATGGCTCTTCGTATGTTTAATAAATGCATTTTCACGTTTAACCATTGCCCATAATTCAAATCCTGTTGATGTTACAAGTATTTAAAAAATATTGGCGTTTCCTACGATTACAGGAATGCGTTTTGGTAAACATATATAGTGTTATTTTTATGTATTTTATATGCATTTTACTTGCAAGTAGTATTGTATTTTAATTAAAATATCAGAAAATATTTTTTGGAAAATGCATTTTCTGTAATTCTAGGACTACACAAATTTTTAATTACTTGTAACATCAGCAACAGTCAGTACCTTAGGTCAATTGGGTAAACGTGAAAAATCCGGGTTGTTTTGGGGGGAGAGGGGGAGATAGAAATTTAATCTAGGAAGGACCATTTAAGGTCCTTGGACGTCCATTCCCAGATGTCAGGACACTAATAAAGTATTGGAATGTCAATATATAATAGTTGTCTATTCTTTCAACTCCCCTGACCCTTCATGGCTCCTTCTCTAATTAAATTAAGTACAATTAAACTGGTAACATTGCGGATAATTACATTTTCATCTCTGTTATCATTCGTTCAGAACATTTTTTTGTTTCGTTAAACGAATGACTGAAGATGACATCTTTTAATCAGCTTATAATTTGTAAAATGAAGTAGTTGAGTTTAATTGGATGCCTAGATATGTGTTGCCATCTGGTTCTCATATCACTTCCTCTACTCTTAAGATGGAAAATAAATAAGTGCACACGTATACGATACGACTACGTGCAGAATTCTTTATTTACGTTGTATGTAGGCTGAGATTCTGATAATACTTACGTGTATGGAAAACAATTTCATTTAAAAGAAGTATTATTTAGATAAAGATATAGATGCTATGTATATCTATCTAATATTGGATTAATGGATGCTATATCTATCTAATGTTGGATTTAATGGATGCTACATATATCTATCTAATGTTGGATTAATGGATGCTATATCTAGTTGTAGCAAAATAAAAAGTTCTCGGACGCACTATATATAAAACAAAAAGTAAAATAGACAATCAAATATATTTCGCCTATTTAGGCTTCATCAGTGAATAAAAACAAATTTGTACAAAAAGATTTGCCATTAACGCAGAACAATAGAGACATAAATTTAAAATTTAACAGACAACAAGAA
>JAUYWI010126873.1:0-10045 GCA_034780595.1 Parotoplana pacifica | reverse complement strand
ATGTTGTTAAATGTATCATTAATAAATTTCTATCTATACTGACTTTGGTTCAAAGACTTATGGGACACCCTGTAGAGATGATATTTCCTATAGCATTATGTAATTAATGATTTTTTTTATAAATTAATTCAATTGTAATTTTGCTGCAAAATTTATATATTTAATTTTTCACAAATATACCAAAAGAATGAAAATGTAATTATTAAATTTTGTCTTGTCAAACTTAATTATTGTATACTTATCAAACTTATTTTAGTATTTCCCCCTAACTAATAAATATTGTATATGTACAATATTTATTAGTTAGCGGGAAATATGCCTATGTAATGTATTATTTGTATACCGCAAATAAATATTGTGAACTACATCTAATAAATACTTGAACAAATAATCGTAAACAATTAATTTTCGGTACAACTACACTAGACATTTGTATTCAAAACAGAATGATAAAACAAAATGTATTGGATAAATAGTATGGAATATTTATGCATAGGTTAGGTAACTAGATCTACTTCATTGTAGTTGTTGGTTTTACCTTTTGTAAATGTTCTTTATATATTTATGTTGATATAAAATTAAAACAGTTTCATGGAAAATTATAGACTTTAAGATTTCTGGTTACTAATTATTTGTGATCGAGCCGTAATTCTGAAATATTATTAAATTTGTGACGTTTTTATTAATTGCTTTCTATTTTTTAATATTCATGTTTTTCTTAATTACAAAATAATTGCTTTATTTATAAAGCAAACACATTTACTTTACGACTATAATTTACATATGTTGTTAATAACATTTATCAATAGTAATATCTTTAATCTTTTATTTTAATATCACTCACATGGGATATTGAATATGATACAGTAATCCAAAAGTTTGGATCGTCTGTAAATATTTTATTATATTTGTAATTGAGAAACTTTTGTTTTACTTTTTTTTAATTTAGCTAAGATAATAAATAAATATAGATTCACGATATAAAATATTGTTACCAAAATACCAGGAAAGAATATTGTCATATACTCTGCAGCAATTCTAAAAATAAATAGAAATTTAGCTTTTGAGATCCTAAATGACGTTTTTATCATATTGTCCAAGTTTCAAAGGTTCAGAATGTAGAATGTGTTGTTAAAAGTACACTTTTAAGAAAAAATATTCTCAAAGTTGCAAGGCATTAAATCCACAGAAATAGAAATTTCTAATACAGAAATCCCTATCCAGAAAATAGCTTCTATTATTGTGAATTTATAGGCTTTACCGGCAAAATAAAGATTAGTTTTCTAAAATTGCTACATTTCCTATATACGGGAATTACATGCAGTTCTTAAATGACTTGTTGGTATATCTTCGAAATCAACATAATCCTGAACACTCGGAAAATATGCATATAATGCAAAATAATTGTTGCCCTCATGTGGTACGGGTCACAATGGAATTCTTTGAACAAAACAACGTATGGTTAAAATCTAAATTGTTTTAAACTAATAATTTTTTAGATATAAGTGAAGTTTTATCTTATGCAGCATTATTTCATAAATTTTATTGAAAACGTACAATCTTTCAGAACTCTGCTTTCTAATCGTTTCTTATTTTTAATAATTTTTTTATCTTTGTTTTAATTAGAGCTTTGAAATGCTTGCAATAATATTAATAGCTGTATTATTATTAATTGTCTTCGGCGGTCCATTTCGAGCTTTATCTTCTACTGATCCAGTTTCTTTAAATTTTTCGATTAGTTATTGAATCAATATGATGTCTATTAAATTCAGCAACAACTTCTCTATGACTCCTGTTTCCCACTAACAAAATCACCTCCATACGTTCATCCTTTGTTAAAATCATTGACAGAATGGAATGCTTTCTAATACGCAGGAATTGTATATTTATTTTTCAGAATTTCCAATTATTGTCTATTTATAGAAATGACATTACTACGATTATTTTTAGACTTTCCAACAATAATACTTCAGTAAATTCCTATATTACTTGATTTTTCTTAAACAAGTCCATTTTCCTATGGGTCCAGACTTATGGGACACCCTGTTGTATTATTAGACACCACCAGTTTTGACAGGTGAATATGGAAAACTGAAATACGGTTGTGATAAAGCCTTAGAAAATATCACAGACATGCTGCTCAAGCGGTTTTATTCAAAATAATAAAAAATGCATTTACACAACAAGCTTAATGTGTCAATAAAAATCTTCGTTTTTTTCAGAATGCACATGAAAATATACTTCGAAATATAAACAGCACAACATGGTGTTTTTGTTGCTATCAAATAATAAAGGCTTGCCACAAAAGTATTTTCGCCATATCTAATAATCACGAAGAGAAGTATAGAAATGAAAAAAACCTAATTGTTGTTCGAAAGCTTTTGACAAGTAGGTACTGCAAAATTTTAAATACGTTTCTTGCAAAGATTTTTGGTTGACTTACTCAGCAATTTCGGGTAGTTGACCAATTAAAATAAATATTGGTTCAGCATTGATATGCAGAGAGATGATTATTATCATAAACAAACTGTTGATTATAACCGCTAAAAAGTTAATTATTGTTAGATTATCCGAATATTAAATATAATATTTTTTATTTTTACCATTGGGTACATTATTGAAACTTACATCTTTGTAAAAATAGTCCAATTACTGTTTTGTCTTTACTTCCAAATCCCTGAAAATAAAATGTCAAAAAATCAATTAAAAACGTTTGTGCAAACTTCTTGAATGAATCTAAATAACGAATACCTGAGAACAATGTAAGTTACTCCTTAGGATGACAACTGGAAAACATCTATAAATAATTTAGTTACTTAGAAAATTTAAAACAACTTATCGTGGATCAAAATTGTCATACTAATATCAATAGGAAAATTAAGACTTAGGTAACTTTTAATTTTATATAGGATCCAAGGACTATATAATTTGAAACAATTATTACATAGACTACTACGAGTTATGTTATTGTAAAAGAGATATTTAAGGGTAGACAAGATAGCTCATTTAACGGTTTTAAGTGGCTACTACTGCTCAAACAAAATGGCTACGATTTATTAGGTCAAAGTGATGTGATTGGTTCATTTCATTTATTAAAAAATAAAATGTGTGTTTCACAAGCAAATATACATACTACTACTTAGTATCAGCAATCTGTGTAAGCAATCTTAGGCAACTATTTGCAAATAATTAAGCTTCTTTGGTCACATGATTTAAATTAATATTATTGCTTTTTATGACTTTTTTCTTTATGAAAATACATCTAGAGGAGTATCATCTTAGATCGACACAAAAATTATTTTTTTAAATGATGTCAATCTTCAGTGTCGCTTTTGATTATATATATTCACTAAATTCAATTTCTTTTTGCTGTTTTAAATTTCAAACAAATAAAAGAAGTACATTTATTTTAGGTTCATTTGTGGGTGTCTTCCACAGATTTCAATTATATCTGCCTATGCTTTTCAGAAGCTATAGAACGTCCTTGGTGTCTTCCTATTAATGCTAGAAATTATGTCAAAGCAAACAAATTTGACTACTAATAAATCAATATTTGAGATTGCAAGGTTTGTTTAATCGTACAGTGCTATTTGTGTGCAATAACGTAGATAAACAATATTTTAATGGCAGTAATTACATTTTTGTGGCATTCAATTTAAGTAACATGGGTAAGTTATTATATCTTAGGTATTATTACAAAATATATTAGTGACAACTTAACCACTGAATTTTTTTTTTTAAATAACCATCTATTCGCTGTCATGAAAGCAACACTTAGTGAAACATTTTGACTTCGCTATAACTGCAACAATAGTTCAGGCTAGATAAAGTACTTATAGTCCATTAAACTCATTGCTTCACACAGTTTACAACGATTTTGATATCTCACAAATGTCCTACATCACATATCTAAAAGTCCCAAAAATTATCCAAAAGTGGTTAATTTCCTATCCCTTGAAAAATAGTAATTTTTATGTTTCATCCAATTGGCCTAAAATTTACGGTATTGCCTATGATAATGTTAAAAGCATTACAAATAGCATTGTCCTACATAGACGGGAAATGGATTTTGTAGGTATATACATATATTACTTGTAAGTCTAATTTTGAAAAATTAACATAAATATTTTTTATCAAAACACATATCCCATGACTCGTCTATATATTAGGTAGTTCTTCTGTTGAATCATTTTTTAAATAAGTAAAGTACCTAATTTCGACGTTATCAGGTATCATGCTCATAGCGTATAGTTTATAAAATCTAAGCCAATGGCAATTGGCGGTTAACTTTAAAGCGCAGGCTTGCCTATTGGGCTTTATATGTTATTTGAAAATGATCCATTTTGAGCCCTTCTTTTTTAAAAGTGAAATAGCATATTGAATTTAATTTAATACCATTTAGTTACTCAAAGATTCTAAATACATGTAGCAAATTTGATCAAAATCGGTCAAGTAGTTTATTAGATATTTACAACATTTCAAAATGTAGTTTTTTCTTATTTGGATTTATCTTCTCTTTTCCTCTTCATCATCAATATCATAGTTTAAATATCAACTGGTTTTAATGAAATTTGGTATCTAAACTAATTTTGAAATGAAAATAAAAAATCCGTTTACAAATTTATCCAATATAACAATGGTTTTATGCATAGGTATAGTTACCATATATGAACTTTCTTCATATAAACTTTTCACTTAGCAACTGTTGCTAGCGCCACAAATGGCATAGCAACAAGTTATTTTTATTACAAATATATACACTAACTTTTAATTTATATACTTTTCTCTTGTGAAATGTTGCTAGGGATGCCAATATTGTGAACCAACAATTATGTTTTATAAATACATCCGATAGAATAATGCTTTTATGGGTATTTGACCATACATGAATTTTCCACTTAGCAACTGTTGCTAGGGTCACCAATATGACATAGCAAGCAGCTTTTCTTTATCTAAATATCATTTTAAAGATATTTGATTACATGTCAACCTTATCTCTTATCATCACTTTTGCAAAACAACCACAAATTTTATGAATTCATTAAACAAAGAATGCAAATTGAAATACAAAAGGTTAAAATATGTGTTAACTCAACCCCAAAAATCAATAAACACCTGAAAATTAAAACTATAAATTCAAATTTGGAGTACCTAAGAAGCAAAATTATAGACATTGGGCATCTACATATGTACCAGTAATTTTCATAAATAACAATTTTAAAAAGTTGTTTTTTCTTGGCTCTAATAATTTAAAATATTATTTATCTAAAAATATACCATTTTTTATAGTGAGAGCTAACACCCAAAAATGTTTTAATAATTTCACTTATTTTATGGTTTGAGCTAACACAAAGTTTGACTTTTTTGTCTTCAGTCATTCAATTAGAAGCATCCTCGCAACTAGATAAGCTGTCCTCACTCCAGGTAGCAGATCAAACAATTTTTCTCCATTTGTGATGGTCTTCTGGCAGCCAGAATTACGTTAGTTGAGCTTGTTCCTAGCCGAGTTTTGATGTCATCCGAATACCGTCTGCGAGGTGACCACTATTATGCGGTCCAACGACTACCTCTTTGACCAGACCATTAGCTCTGCAGGCATGCATAAAGAAACTGAGCGTCTTTACCATTTGCATCAACTCAGGCCTAACTCCCAGTTCATCCCATTCGCTAATATTAGTACGTCTGTCCTGCCAGTTGATGCGAAGAACACGCCTGAGAACCGAGATTTCGACTGTATTGATTCTTCTGATAATTGCTGCCTTCAGCGTCCAAGCTTCGGTACTGTATATCAGAACACGCTACACCGGAGACCTCTATCTTTCCAGATGTTCATCAATTCAAGGGATCCTTTTCAGTTTCCATTCCTTGTCTTGATTGAACTAATTTACCTGCGACAGTGACATTGGCATCCATTATTCCAATGGCCAACCATTTGGCTTTCACTGCATTCAGTTTTAATTCTCTTCTTCTACTGGCTTCATCGAACCATTTCAATGGGTCTCGCGTACCATCTATCGGGACAGCAGTGTTGTCAGCAAATCTGAGATCAGAGATGATTTTCCGTCAGTCGTCACTCCGAATTTCTGAAGGTAAGCTTCCCTCATCACCGGTTCTGTGTAAAGGGTGAAGAGTCTTAGTGAACACCTTTTCCGATAATAATGGGTTGTATGATTAGTATATAACCCTTAAACAAGATGAGGAGGAAAGCCCATGTCAAAGGCCTTGTTGTAATTGACGTAAAGAATACATGCCTTCTGTTCCATCGCCGTAAGCTTCTCAATTAAAAACTGGATTGTCACTAACAGATCTGCCCAGCCTTTCTTTTCCTTTTTTGTACACGGTTTGCGCGTAACTGGATTCTTATTCCATCTTGGTCATCCTTCAATTGAGAAGGATGATGAGAAACACTTTACTTGCGAGACAAATAAGTGCAATAGTACAGTGGTTGGAGCACTCAAGGCGTGAACCAGTTTTAAAAAGGGGAATGAACTCTTGAGTCCTCCAGTGCCGTGACCAATCACCCGTGTCCCATATTCTGCAGATAGGGTGATGTATGAGCGTCAGTCTTGTAGCTCCCGATGACTCGATGAATTCTTCAGGTATCTCGTTGGTGCAGGATATTTTTCCATTCTTTAACTTCTTTAGCGCAGCCACGATTTCACTTAAAAGTGGAGCAGGCTCCTTCTCCTCATGATGCACTCTGAGAAGAATGTGCTCGTCAACCGGTTTCGCATAAAATGTGATGCCGTATCTCTCCAACAGTTGAGAGTCACAAGCGCTGAAAGAACTGTGCTTGATTTCATGGCTTTCACCTTATCGAAGAAAGCTTTGCTTTTGAACTGTTGGTCAAATTCGTCGTTGTGAGCACATTCCAATGCTATCCATTCGTTCTTATCAAGACGGATACACCGCTGAACTTCCTTTTTTAAACCATAGTAAATTTTCTTGTCATTTTTCTTCCGTACCTCTTCTTAAAGTTTCTAGTTCGGTATGCCTGCGAGAAAAGTGAAGGCACAAGTTCGGAGACGTGGGGTGCCAACTTCAGATACAAGTGCCGCTGCTGCCCAACATTAGGATTACGTTTATTTAAAATCAACCTACACCCGCTTTGTCATGGTTCTATCATGAAGTTATGGGATTTTGGATGATCTAGAGGCATCACCCTCCTCTCCTCTCCGCTGATAGAGCCACCGCTGTTGGTCCGGGATTGATTATTCGACAGACGGATCTGCTTATATCGCAGCTAACTACCATATCTGATGGCCATAGCTATCCGCCACCTACGACCCGCGCCATATCAGTGCATCGTTAGAATGGTGCACAATTCTTGACAAAATCGTCACACTTTGTTCAAAATTTAATATTGACAGCAAATAGTAATAAAATTAAAATGGAATTTTATTATATTGTGGAATATGAAAATTCAAAAAGAAATATAAAAGATCTAGTATTATAGATAGTAAATTTTTGCTTTTATATTTTAATCTTTTTCTAAAGTGTCACATTACAATTTTTCGTGTTTATGACGTGATCTGCCCTTTCAATAACTTCCTGTTCTATTAAATTGTTTTAAAACTAACTGAAGAGAAACAATTACCATTGTACATACATACATTGTCAAAAAAGAAAACTTCTCAGAATTTGTAATTTAGAAGAAAAAAAATCATTTATAACGCACCTGTGAAAACAGTGTATCACATGCTGTAGATATTCCACTACTTATACTAAATCCAAAAGCATTTATCATCTGGAAGTAATAAACATGAAGGATAAACTTTATATAATGCAAAATATTTTGTATCAAATGTAGCCAAAGACTGTCTAAGCAGGTTTAGTACAACTTTTCAAGTAAAAGATGTAAATAAAATGTTGTTTAAATCTAGATAAGTAATTTATTAAAATTAGCATTTTTAAAATAATCCTATATTTTATAACTTAACAAAGTAGTGTAAGAAAAAAAACGGATGTGAATAAAGCTAAAATATTATAGCAAATGTTTTCCATAATATTTATGTATTATTTTATTATTATATTACATATCATAAATAATGTCTATATTCACAGCTCGTGAAATAAGACACCAATGAATTTTCATAGACTTTTTTCGTTGAAATTCTTATTTCCATTGCCTTTACTTCTAGCATATTTGAAGTGTGTGATGTTGACAACGTTGGCCAAAGCTCCAATCGCGTCTAGTTTTTGATTCAATACATTGTTCATTTCTTTCTGCGCCCACTTGATACCCGGAGTTCCATTTTTTTCTTAGAATTGTCTAACTTCTTCTTCTAGTTGGTGGCAGGAATTTAGTTCGCGATGTCCTTTAGGAACCTGACCACCAACAGGGGGTAATTTTACAGAGTGCTAATAGAAGGTAAGGACGAAAGTAATGGATTATGGAAGGAAAGTAGGTTGAGGAATTGCAGATGTAGGGATTTGCGTCTTCTGTGACCTGACAGATAGGGCAAAACTTACAAAATTTCCCGCTATTCTAGTGTTAGTCTTAATATGTGATAGAGATGTCACTTACACTATTGGCCAAAGCAACTCCGGTAAAATCCAACGTTGATAAATGGCCGCACATTATATTAGAAATTGTAATGATTGTAACTTGAAATAAATTGGTAATAATCTGTCAACAACAACAAATATAGTAAAATATTGTATGAGTAAATGAGGAGTTACGGATCAAGAGAGTAGGTATATTTTATCATTTAAATGCAAAATGATTGCTAAATAATTTTAATATAAAATTATAAGTATAACAGAAGGACACACTTTGATATAAGATACTGTATGATAAATATGATATTCTGTCTAAGGTTTTATAAGAAAAGAACACCTATTTAATATTTACAGAATGCTGAACTGTATGTATAGTAGCTACATATTAGTATACGAGTAGTAGTGTGTGGAACAACTCAATTGAGGAGACCGTCAAGACCTTCAATCAAGAAATCATCCTAGCAGCAAAAAGCTAACATCCCAGAGGAAGCAGCAGAGACAAGAAACCTTACTGGTCCAACGATGTTGAAAAACAGTTGACCACAGATGGCAAACTTTCAAAAATGAGAGGAACAACCAAAACGATAAGGAAATATGGATAAAGGCAAGTACGAAGATCAAAGAAGCGATGAAGAAAGCCAAATCTGAGAGCTGGAGAAACTTTGTAGAGGAGAAGATGAACAGCAACACAGAACTTCTGTTGTAGTCTGGAAAGTCATAAAGAAATTAGATGGCAGAAATACCAGTGGCAAAGCTCTGAAAATATAAGAAGAAAAACGACTAAACCTGGTATCGCTACGACAAAACTCTGTATCACAATAAGGAAAAAGCTAGAGCCTTTGTGAAGGTGTGTGCTGAGGTCTCGTGTCTGCGTCACAACAAGATAAGAAATCAAAGATGAAAGATGCAATAACGAATGAGCTAACTTTGTAAACTGCAAAGGGAAAAATGCGTGAATCAGAAATAGATAACTTCCGCAAAGGGAAGGCGGCAGGAGATGATCTTACACATTGGCCCAAAGATGAAAAGCATCCTAATGGAAATTATCAATAGATGCTGGACCGAAGGACTAACACCAACAGACTGGAAGAAAGCCACCATAATTCCAGTCCTAAAGAAAGGAAAAGACAGCAGCGAAATGGGGAGCTACAGACCAGTAAGTTTAACTAGCCATGTGGCAAAGCTTATGGAGAGGATGGTTAGAGCAAGACTCTATTACTTATTAGAAGAGAAGAAAGTGGTTGAGGATTTCCAATCCGGCTTCCGATCAGACAGAAACACAGAAGACAAGATCCCCAGAATAGTCCAATCAACCATCGATGGCTGGAACTCCAGTAAGCTTGCAAAAAGAACTTTCATCAATACCTACGACTTCTATAGGGCATACGACCTAGTATGGAAAAATGCCCTTATTTTAAAGATGTTCAGAAACAAAATACCTAGATAGAAGCTTCCTATTGGATAGAAAGGCGAGAGTTAAGATAGGAATTAGCAATAGCGCATATAGACTTTTCAGAGAAGGGCTTCCTCAAGGCTGGCTACG
>JAUYWI010126862.1:0-10047 GCA_034780595.1 Parotoplana pacifica | reverse complement strand
TGATAAAGCCTTTGGCGAAATATCTATTTAACATTATATTTTTTATCTTTTGTCCATTTTATTTTATATTATATTATAAAATGATGCTGCTTATTTTGGAGATACCTGGTTTGAGACCCAGTCATGGCACACTTTCAAGTTACTTAGTGGACACAGTTTCGAAAGTGCTCAGAAGCTAGACAACCTATCTCTGACCTGCCTGATAAATGGTCAAGGTGTCCCCATAGGAGTTGGTTTTAGCCCAAGAATCACGAAGAGGTTGTCATTTGATGGTCAATGTTTTGTGCCCCCCGTGGTATCTGATGGTGTACTGGCTACGTTGTGTGTAGCATGTAAAATGCATACACTCCCTGTGTTATAGCCGTGATTGGCTACATGTACACAAAGTGGATCATCCCAAGAAATAAGAAAGAGAGGTCGATGTCTATGACTATAATTAAATAAAAGCTAGCTATAATAAACTTGCCTTCCTATTGGTCATTTAAGCAAAGCTTTATAAATTAATTAAAATAAACAGCATCGATTTAGTTTAAATATTTTCATTGTTTATAAAAATTTACTCATGAGTAAATAATGCATATTTTATAAGTTAATGCAAAAAAGTTATCTTATTGTACATATTAATCATGTTATTTTATTTAATTTTAATGTAGTCCATTATTACTGCATGTATTGGCAATGCCTGGTGAAGATACTGGTCAGTCTTGGAACCATTCAAATTCAATTATCAGTCATAGTAGCTTACCAACTTCTGTCATGAGTCAGTCTGGTCAGATGAATTCAGTAGCAACAGTGCAGCAGCAATACACCATGCAGCAACAAGCTTTTGTCATGGCTCATACTGATACAATTAGTAGAAATACTGCTTTTGGATTTAAGACAATTGTTAATGAAATGAGTAAGTATCCATTGTGATCAACATATTGTACCATTGGTTATTTAAATTTCTCTATTTCGAAACAGATTTATAAGCTTTGTTAAAAATTTTCGCATTAATGGGTAGAATGAAATCTTTACTGCAGCAAACATACAAAATTTAAAAGTAATAAATTAAAATCTGTCAAGCCCTCGATAGTACTAACACCATATAAATGAATATAATCCAACTAAAAGATGTGCATAATATGGCGTAAACATATAAACAGTATCTTTTTAAGGTCAAATCAAAACTACATAATCATATGCATCTTGTTCTACACCCAAGCTGAAGCATGATAAGATGGTCAATCAAGCTTGGTGATTGAAAGTACTATCTAGATTATCCGAAATCCAAAAATCATTATCCATGAAACAGTCCAGTCAGAAATGAAAAATGTAAAGATGTTAAAATGTATTTCACACTATCACTATACAATTTTATTATTATTGAGATACATATGTTATCTGCCATAATTATTATGTCATTGTTTTTTATTAAGCGATTTTTATGGATTATTATTTTTTAATTTTAGAAGCTAAGCAGTTTGACAACATTCGATTTGCTGCTTATCGTACTGCAAGCAAACTGAGATATATTCAACATCGGCTTCATTGTATGTACAAAATTTTGTTTTATTGTTAGGTAGTCAAGTTGCACACGTGTCCTATAGGTGGAAAGTTTTTTTGTTTCACAAGTATTTATATTAAGTAATTTTTGGGTGGCTAACAAGTTTCAGTTATATACCGTATATACTCGAATGCCCTACCTCAGAATAAGCGTCCAGCCTCGATTAAACGTTCTGGTCATAGTCATCTCAGTATTTCAGTTGGACAAATGGGTAAGATAAGTACAATAGATATCCAAATATATCTAGATATATAAATTAATATCTATAGTAGGTACCTAGGTAATTTGTCTCACATAGACTTCGATTTGTCTTCTCTCTTTTTTAATTTCTTTGGAGTAGCTCCAATACTAATAAAACCGGCGGGTCAAAAAATGTCGATCATATTAAACGCCCACGCTTTTATTCGAGTAAATACGGTGTATACATACATAGGACTACTTCATTTTATTTCTATCATTCGGAATATTTGAGAACTGTGTTTTGATATTTTAAGGATAATTGCATCTTTTTGTCTAGTTTTTAAATCTTTGACATTTACGCCTTGGTCATATCTTGATGGACTTGATGCAGTGCATCATCATTTGTTTTTAAAGGTCGGTTTATTTCCCTCTGATAGGGAGTCGCCAACCCTTATTCTTTCCAACTGGCCACACCAATTTATATTTCATTTTTAAAATTGATTGATCATCTTGGTATGTTATTATTTGGTTGATTTTATGCTATATTTATGACTCTATATTATTGCAATAGCTAGTTAAATTGTACCGGGTGTTCCAAAATATACGCACAATAGGGAAAAGTGAAGAATATCAATTTCATACGGTATGTGATAAATAACAATACCAAATTATTATTCGAATTGACAATCTGTTTGTTCAAGTTAGAGAATCTTCGAATTGACCACCATCTTGTTTAATGCATTTAGTGCAGCGATTCGTCAATGACCTTAGAACTTTGCAATCTCTGTGTTTATGTTTTTTTTTAGTGTTTCAATCATACGTGGCCGGTTGTTGTATACACAAGATTTGAGATGATCCCATAAGAAATAGTCAAGTGGAGACAAATTTGGTGACCTGAAGGTCGGCACTCAACAGCACCTTGACGGCCTATCCATTGATTACCAAACACATCATCAAAGAATTGTCGAACATTCAGACTAAAGTAATATGTGTTACTTTAGTGGTCAGGTGAATCGGCACAATTTTCGTTATGTGTCTGACAGTAATCCACATTGGATATCAGATACCAATGAACAGAGTACTCCGCGAATCATGGTATGGGCAGCCATTTGTGAGAATCATGTGATTGGCCCCCTTTTCTTCAATAAACATGTCAGCAGAGACACTTATTTAGTCATGCTTCAAGACTCTCACACCGATTCTTGATGATCTTCCTGCTTTACGAAGAAGTCTGTGGTTTCAGCAGGATGGTGCTCCTCCGCACTTGGGTCTGAATGTTCGACAATTCTTTGATGATGTGTTTGGTAATTAATGGATAGGCCGTCGAGGTGCTGTTGAGTGGCCCCCAGGTCATCAGATTTGTCTCCATTTGACTATTTCTTATGGGTCATGTCAACTCTTGTGTATACAACAACCTGCCGCGTGCGATTGAAACAGTAAAGGAAAACATAACCACAGAGATTGTAAAGATCAGCGCTGATATTATTCGAATCGTTGCACTAAATGCATTGAACAAACTAATTGTCAATTCGAATAGTAATTTGGTATTGTTATTTATCATATATCGTATGAAATTGATTACAATATATTTGCATTCTTCACTTTTTCCTATTGTGCGTATATTTGGGACACCCTGTACTCTGAAGATCCAAATTATCTTTTTACACTAAATCTTTCATCTCTATAGTTTGAATACTGTGCTAAGTTTACAATTAGTATATCGTTTTGAGGAACATTATTATCCTTTTATAGTTTCCAAAATTTGTCTATATTTTTGTTGCTAAAACTGCACAGTTTGATATTTGGTTTGTAATAGTACTGGAGACTATACTTCGCAAATACCATTTCCGCCTTCAACTTACAACCATACAACACACTAGTAATCCTGTTTGCTTTATTCCAGGCTAACTACATCTTATTTCTTATAATTAGTTTGGATTGTGGCATATATGCACGAAGAAAGATTCATATCGTTGAGAGCGATCTTGTCTGGGCTCAAACAATCTTAACTTACTCTTTCATTCTATGAACGTCTATTGTGAAATTCTCATTCTAGCAAACCTATGTAGTTATCTGTCGTTTTCATCTAGTTCACTTTAGGAATGTGATGTACCTATATAGGCCAGTTTAGTTATCCTAGTTGAGTTGGCAAGAACTGCGTGTTGCCAACCCACTCATGCCAAGTTGGTTTTAACACACTTCTATCGCAACTACCCCTTTATGCCTCTTCTGGATCGCAATGGGGCGGGTTTTGCCTGTTTTTATCATGCTCACCTATGACTTTATTTTTATCATTAAAAATTTCTTGTACCTCTATGTGATATTTTTAGTCTAATTGTTGTTTTTTATATATACCTAGATATATATTTATTTATTTACAATATAAAATGTAGAGTTATGCCAAAAGTTCGGTCTTCAATAATCTCGATATAGTTCACAGGTTTTGAATGAAATGTGTCTCTGATTATCCGAATTTGAAACTAGGAATCCTTTCCCTATCGTTCTCTAGATGTTTCTATATTAGCACATTGATAAATGTAAGGAGGTTGGCTTGCGGTTATCCCGTTTCTTGTATATATAAATGCGTGTATATATCCATTGTTGGCCTAAGTGCAACTTCCTGTTTTCTAGGGTTTGTTGTTAATGTTTAACAAAGTCAGGGTTGACTGACTAGCGATGAAAGATTACCTCAATTTCGATTTTATCTTTGTTTCGATTCATATTTTGAATGCAAGTTTGAAATTGCTAGCTAGAGGCTGTTTATTGTCCTCAGGAACCTGGAGTTTTGGTTTGCTTGCCATTGGATGTTCACGACAATTCATATCTAAATACTTTCTTTTACATACATATGTTTTTTTTGCTAGGAACATTCAAGGGTCATTAATTTACAATGATATGTAAATGTAAATTAAGGTGTAAATACAATTTTAAATGATTTGAGTATATTTTTGCCATTTATTGTTTTCAATAAATTACATTACAAGTGGTCTTGTTTTAATGGTTATTGTATGATATAGTCTAATGAAATTATTTATGCAAAGTTCTGTCTTTTTTGGCATATTAATTTTACGTAGTTTCATGTTTATCTTAATAATGTAGGTAGTAGGTATATCGATAACGGCACATTTCTCATTTGATTTGCATGATGTATTTGTACTTTAAAGTTTTCAGTGTGTTGTGCTTCATTATTTTTTGTTGTCTTTTAAACGCCCGTCATATGTATTGACCTGCGTCTTTTGCTTTATCAGTAGGGGGTCTTATTACGAGCATTTACATGCTTGAAGTATCTTTTAGAAATAATCCCACAGTTTGGTTCCTTTTGGCAGTTACTTTCTTCTGCATGATTGAACAGGCGTTGTGTTTTTGATCATTTTGGCATTGTAGACTAGAAGAATAATATGAAGTTCATATTTTTATCGGATTTACATATTCTACAATCAGATGCATATATTCTGTGTAGATATATTGCTTAACATTTTAGAAAGGATGGCTGGGGTGAATAATGAATGCATTTAATAATTGGGGTGCTAGTTAGGTCGATAAGAATGGCTTGTTTCCCTACATAGGTACATACATACCTTGTAACGCTGCCATCTCTCATTTATTTTCTTTATATTCTATAAGTATATTATATTAGAGATCTGTATATAATAATGATAATAATGCACAGACGTGGGTTATTTTTATTCTGAGTCCATATTTTTATAGAAGTAGTTTCCCTTTTCGTTTAATGCTTGAAAACAATGTTAGGTAAATGAATCAGGTGAGCTAGTTTTTGTATGTGTGGCTTATTCTTCTTCTTCATTAGTGATTCATACGTCGTTTATTAGCGCTGCTTGTTGGAATAGTTTCCTCAATTCAAGATCCTAATGTCTACTTTTATCGTGATACGTTACTTTTCACTGCAATACTCCTTCACAGTCGTAGACGCTGTAATGGATACCCGAAGCTCTATTACGAACCATTTTCTTCTAAATTCTATATTTATTTGGTTGTTACTTTTGGAGTTTAGATTTTGTTGACTGTCTTTTATCCTCTGCTTAATTTTGATTACCTTATTTATTTTCCCTGTAGTTTCTATTTTTGTTGGATAGACTTAAATTGTTGAACATCATTTGACTAAAATTGATTATTTCCATGTAATCTTTGCCATATAAGAAAGAAAGAGACACATGAGTACCATTTGATTTTGTGGAAGTTCTCGATTGTATCCATTTCTAGTTATCCACATATATTTCTTCTGTACATATACTTTAAGTACTGTTTCACATGGAAGAACGGCTTGTCTGAGCAAGATGTAATAATTCTCACAATAAAAATTAATTTAGGTAGGAAGCAAATGACGTACATATCTACCTTAGATTGTTGGTTTTTATCTAAATCCTAAGATTGAATTCTCATGTTGCAAATAGTTTGGCTTCTATTTCTGTTTCAATAATGCATCTCATGTAAGGGAAACTCTTGTAGGAGTCGTATTGATCGTACACTACGTGTGTCTTTGAGACGAGTGATGGTTTGTTGTTTCCTGCTTTGGTTTCATAATTATGTATATGAAAGTTTATGTTGGCTTTGTTATTTATATTATGTGAAATTCTAAGTCTGTGATTTCTTTTAAAAATGTATTATACCAAATGAGTATTAGTACATAATGAATAAATCACATTGTTAAGAATTTAAATTATAGATTTTGCGAATAGTTAAACTAATACCCTATTAGTAAAACAGCTATGAGGAAAATCAAATTCGATCAACAATGGCTAAAATGGACTTGAACACCATCCAAAAATCGAATAAAAGAGAAATAATCACAAAATATCAAACAGAACTTAACCAATCTTAAGACAGCAGTTGAACCAGATGGTCTGTATATATAAGCAAATAGAAAAGCCCAAACAACAATAGATACATAAATCTTACCAGACTAAAAGTGAAAACCCTTAGCCAACTCAGAGCTAATAGGACTCACCTTACAAGGCAATTTCTTTGTACTCGTATTGCAGAAAGCAGGAGATCTCGTCACAAGCTGCCCCAATTGACACCACCACAAAAGCAATTCCCATGGTCATTCACTTGCAACCCTACTACAGTTAACAGTGACCCGAAAAACATGTTAAATAATGAATTATACAAGGTCAATCATTAAGGTCATTGAGTATCGACACCGATAAAATCTGACAACTATATTTCAAGGAACTTGTTGGACTTTGGAGTGATCAAAGTCCAACAGAAGCGCGAAAGAAAAAGTTTATATTGCATAAATTTAAATAGTTTGATTTCACTGGATAATAAATTGATATGTCATTATGTATTTTACTTATCTACTGAGTAAATTGGTTTATTAGTTTCGCTAATTTGTTGATGGTAAACAAATTGATATTTTAATGATGCCTTTGTTCGGTTGACACGCATACTTTGCATTAATTTTAAATAAAGCAAATCAATTGTTAATTAGATGATGTATCTCTTGACTTTGATTTATTTTCAGTTGACAACTGATAGTGAGCTACATATTAAGTTGTCCAATTTAGAAACGTTCAGGTCGTATTAGATGCAATTCATATAATTTCCATAGATCATTTGTTTTTCTAAATGTTGTTCATTTTCTAAATCTTATTCTGTTATAATATCAATTACATCAATTTATTTTAAAAACAATGCCTACAATTAAATTAGTTTACACTAGAATGATATATACTCTACTCATTTGAGAAAATCAATAATTATTTTGTTGTCTAATTTTTTAGAATTGTTATTAAAATTTATCGACATTATTCACAGATTTTAACACAAAAAGTTTATCGTATCTTTTGGGAATTAGATGTGTTTTTGTTCATCTAATATTTAGTATATAGTTCATACAATTCATAAATATGTTGGCTTCATTACATTCTGTCTGGTTGCTATGAGTTTTCAAGGTCTAAATTCAATGATTATTGTAAATATTCTGTGTATTTCAACAACTCTAAATATATTATTTCACTTTTATGTGCATTTAAAATGTACCTATTGTTTCTGTCTTTTTCTTTATAACATGTTTACTTAATTTCCAAAAACAATTAAGTGGAGAAACCTTTAATGTTTTTAATGTAATTAGTTGTTCCTTTGTCAATGAACACAACACAATTTAAGAATAGAAGCTCAATGTATCACTCTTTTTGCTTGTTTTTGTAAATATTGAATTTGTTCTAGAGTGTAGCACCTAAAACTTAAACTAGAACTCAAATAGCAAACTTAAATTTCGTTTGGAATTCAATATTGGAGAGGCAGTTAGCCTTTCTGACGAACCTTATGTTTTATCTATGATCATTTAGTAACATGTTGATTATTGCTTTTATCTGGAGTTTTAGGTCAAAGTTTTGTTGTTTATGAGATATATATATTTATAAGGAAATAGTACTCGTAATATAAACTACTGTTCTAGCTGTTGGTATATATTCGTAATAGAAATAGGAATGTCGCAGAAATCAGATAAATAAAATATCCCAAAATACGCGTTTCTATATCTCTTTAGTTTTGTGAATATTTAAATTTTATCCAAATCATAGATAGTAAGTTTTATTAGATAATAAATAGCTAGTCATATATAGATATATAGAAATTACAAAACATAATTAAAAGATAAACAACCCTAAATATTCAGAAAAATGTAATCAGAATGAATTAAACGTAGAATTATATTCTGGCTTTAAAATACTTTATAAAAAATTATTCTGCTAAATTAAGATTAGTATAAGTTCTAGTTTTATATTGATAACTAGGAGTAACTTTGAAATCTTGTAAATGTGTTTGTTACCATATAAAATGCTATAATTATATTGCAACAAACACATTAATATTTGTAACCAAGATTTCAAAGTTCTTCCTATTTATCAATGTAAAACTATAACTAATAATCATCTTAATTTAGCAGAACATTTTTTTCATTAATAACTTAATTCTACATAATTATCTAAATTTTATACCTGTATGATCCTACGGCACATCTTTCCAAGTTTTTAATTGAATCATTGGTTGGACAAATTTTGAGAATTTAAACGAATACGAGTAATAGCAAAGAACTGACCTCTAAAGCATCAAAATTCCGATACGTAATAAATTACATTTTATATTCTTTGTTTTTTTTCCAATAAATTTTCAATCTATATTTATTGGGCATTCATGAAATAGGAATCGATAATAGTTATACATATGTATAATCAAATATGTGTATATTATTTGAGCTAATTTGGATTTACTGTGATTGAAGAAAGTTAACACATGATTGTTCCCGTTATATTTGTAGTTAATCTGTTGGATATCTGGAATGTTATTGAGGCATTTCGACAGGCGGGCCTGCATACAGTGGATGCCAGTGCACATCTGGAGCGATGTCGTATTGAAGAAACTGTGGGCGTTATGTTGACTGGGCTCAATATGCGTCTTCCTGCCTCACGCCAAGTCTCACTGCCTGAGACCACGGGCCTGTTGATAGCTTGGTTGCTTCACTCCTATGACACTTCAGGGCAGGGCCAAGTTCGGGTTATGGCTTTAAAAGTAGCGCTGTCGACTCTGGCTTCTGGAAAACCATCAGATAAATTTAGATGTAAGTACTCTTTGAAATATGGTGTAGGTACAGGAAGTCCATTTCTTTTGCTTTTTCAAATGATTCATTCTTATAAAGTTTAACTTCAATTCTTTTGAAATTTGACACAAATTTTAAAACCAGTAGACCATTTTTATATCAAAATTTCGTAATCAAATTTGAATAAAGCTACTGGAAGTGGCAAAAACTCTTGTTATGCTAATTTTCAACAATTCGCTATAAATTTGTTAAATTAACCATGAAATCGGAACGAAAAATATATAAAACATATCCTGTTCATCATAAAAAGCCTAATTTTCCATTGCAATAGCGTTATAACAATACAAAAATATTGTATGACATGCTCAAAATATCCTCCATCGGTAACAATGCCCTTAGGCAATCTTCCTAAAATCTAACATAAAAATGAGCGTAACATGAGTTTTGGCCATAACCATTAGGTTGATTCATATTTTAGAACGAAATTTTGATACACAAGATGTCCAAATGTTTTTTTTGCATTTATATTAAGTTTCACGGGAATTGAAGTGAAACTTTTCAAAGTGCGGATCATTTGTAAAGCAAAAAAAATATTGACAGGGTGTCCGCGGCCGGGAAAAACCGGGATTTATTTAATAAAACCGGGAATCATACAAAAAAACAGGAAAATCGTGAAAAAACCCGGAAAACGATATCTTGTATTAATAAGCTTTTTATTAAAGACGATGTCTTGAAGTCAGAATTTATTTGGATTTTGCAA
>JAUYWI010126861.1:415-20746 GCA_034780595.1 Parotoplana pacifica | reverse complement strand
AGACCACCCATCCCCACTCTCCAATTCTGATGCTCTCTTGTCCACTGCAGTTTTCTCTGATGATGACAAACTGTCAACAAAGGCTTCCTGATTGCTACACATTCATACATACCAGCCTTTCAGAGTCTGCTTTAATGTTGTGATGGAGGTGGGGGTTGTTGGATGAAAGTCATACCAGGAGCCTGTCTTGACATTGTGAATATATAGAGCATGTGCTGCTCTAGGTTCATCATCAATGGAGTTGGTTGCATGCTCCTTTTGCAGATGATAGATTGTTCTTCTATTGCAGTTGAGCTGTGTGACTTCCTTGGATGAACAGCATAGTAATTTGGATTCTTTGATCATGAGTGAGTTGAGGCATGATAAAAAATGGTAGTTAGAGCTGAAATTATTGCTTTAATTCATCTTTCATGTGAAGTTAAGCCTTACTCATGTACAGTAGTTTGCATTTTGGGTCTCATTAGCCAATTAGCATGTTGCATGTGTGGAATGTTGGTAGAAAAACTATGATGCAATCACTCAGCTATCCAAAGTGTTACAGTATGATTATGTCAAGCTTGCTGAGCAATCTCAATGTTATGTAGCTTGCTATCACTGGTCTAATTGCATCATTCATCATATTCCCACTGTTACTCTAAGTGAAAATGCTCAACATTATTGGTTTAGCTGTGTGCACATTGCTGAATGTATTGGCTCAACTGGCCTGCTCAATTGGAAGTAATTTAGTTAATGCCAGAACAATTAAATAACTCAAATAACTAAAATTTTGACATAGGGGCATTATATATATATATATAATAAAAATACAAATGTTGTTCCATGAAACATATTAGTAAGTAGGTGTCTTTCATATTTTAGAGGCATTCTTATTTATATATTTTTTTTAATATGGTTACCAGGGTGCAACCTAAGAGGCTACATTTTTTGAAAATTTTATTTCTGTGTCTTAAAAAAAAATATTGAATATATTTATTTTCTTTAAACTCTAGAGAATAGTAGCATGGCAGATTCCTAACCAAAGTTGAAAATTTCATTAAAATATATTGATAAAAAACAATTTTATAATGATCCATTTGAATTCCTTTATATGTAATTTGTGTGCCAAGTAAAAAAAATCAGTTAGTTTGATCTAAAGTAAAACAATTGAGGTCCAATAATTTTGAGACTAGACCTAACTAATTCATAAAAATCCTATATTCTCACATTCTATTTTAGCAATTAATAACAATCAAAATCATATACAAATGAGGTAGAAACTAATAATAAACCATTTTATACAAATAAAGTATACTCCTTTTTGATAAAGTATATTTATGGACTGGCCCTGTTATGGTTACCTTTGTATACCAGGAACCAGATATTTATGAACACCAGGTATACAAAAAATGCAAATCTACCTAGGGTTAATCTAGTTAGACTTAATATTGTTTTAAAATTTATACCATTTAGTGTAGATAGGTATATAGTTAGCAGCCAGTATGGTTAACAAGTCTAAAAAGAAATGTAGATAATTAATAGATCAAAACAAGTTAGGGTAATTTCATCACTTTTTATGGTTCATATTGAATTATGTATTTTCAGTTACTACTGACAGTAGTCATTCAATAATGTCATAAAACTTGTATTAGACATTCTAGTAATCATAATTTAGCTAATCAAAGTAAGTAATTGTGTTGGTTTAAAAGTGTAAAATTTTATTTTCTGTAAATAATAAATGATTTAAATTTAGTGGATTTGTTTGACTGAGTGACATTTTATATATCAGTATATGAATATGTACATCAAACATATCTACAATGTAAGTATTTGCTAAGCTTGTAAGCAACAAAACCAAGCAAAAAGCAGTTAAATTCTTGTCAACATTTCCATCAGAACTGCAGCAACCAAGAGCATTAACTGGAATTCAACACAATGTGTTTGAGAAAACATACAACTCTTGCATTTGTGGTGCAGCATTTAAAATGTTCAGAAGATTGGTGCCATTGTGTTCAATGTGAACATGGGCCTGTGAAGGATGTTTTGAATAGACAAGTGTGCCGACTGTTCTTAATGTATAGTAATATTCATGTGACTCTGTGACTCATTTAATATGTAAATTGTTTGATTTTAATGATGTGATGAAATAACAACTTTGCTGATGAATTTGTCCTATCCAACCCTTTATGTATAATAAAACTTTATGGATAAAAATGTACTCATATTTTTCAATAAATGCTTACATTTCTATAGAATGTGTTTGTGACTAATTTGATATGGGACTCTTGCATTTATAAATTTAATATGCATGTAGTGGAATTACTTAAAAATTATATCAGAGAAGAAATTTAAGAAGAAATAGAAACAGGAGAAAGGTTTTTATACAGCCTTGTTTATTCATAAACCAGTTTTGTAAATTCATTTTACATTGTCAGACTTAAATTTGTTACATTTACATCATGGCTGTATAAAACGTTCTCCATAAATTATTATTCTTTACTTTAAAATTAACAATGGAAAGTTAATGGTGTGTCTTTAATAATGTGCTCTGTGCTTTTTGGTTAATACAATTCTCACTATGACTTCTATTTTTTAATCTTGGTTATGTTCCAGGTATTACAATTTGTAAACATTTAATAGTATAATTTAAGAGTACTTTAAAATGCAATGCTTGAAACTTTAGTTTTGGTCTTATATATCCAAAACTTACTACAATTGATAAAATACTATGTTTATAAAAACTAAATATTTAATTTTGTCTGTTCTAATTTAGTAAATTGTTGCAGACATTACAAATTTGTTACATTTAATATTACAGTTTCTAAGTTTTAAAGAAGGTGGATGAAACTTTACTTGCATTCTTATATTTTCAAAACTTATTAACAATCTTTACAGAGTATATGTGGGAAAACTGAATGATTATATATGCCAATAATTCTAATATCTTGTTGCAAACATTACATCATGAATGTTGCCACATTTTTTAAAATATTTGATAATTTGAGAAAATAGCTAGTGTACACAAGTGTATAGAATCAACAAATAGAGTAGTATATAGTGATAGTAAAACATACAAACTCTAAGTTTGACATTCATTATCCTTTTTTTCATATGGTCAGTTATTTTTTTTTTTAAATAAATCTACTATCCAGAGATAACAAATTCAGTTTCTTGTATTTGGGTGACTAGGGCCAGCTTACACTTTTATGGGAGTGTGGTGCCAAAGTCTCCACAGGCAATATACAATTTGTACAAGAGGGATCAAACAATGATAATAAACATTGGTGCAGTTGAACAGCCCTATGAGTCCAATTAAGTGGGGATTTGGTTTTCAAAATTGAATTCTTCTAAAAAAATAATTTTCAACAACATTTATTTGGATAACCAACAGTTTCTAAAATACAATGTTGGACATATGTGACTAGGGCCAACCCACATTTTTATGCAGTGTAGTATGTAACAGGCAGAATATTTTTGTATGTATGTAGATGTTTTGGTTAACAAATAGCATATATTTACCATTATATAGTCAATGAATCAGTTTTACAATCATTTGTATGTAATGTCTGCAACTATTGAATCAATGACTAAATATTATATTGTCAATGAGAAGGTAACATTTTTACTTTGGTACTGGTATAGAAAAGTTATTAAATGCTCATTTTTAAATAATTTCATAATATGAACTATGTACTATTTAAAATGGTATCGTGTGTTTTGATGTATCTTTATACATTCCATGAATGTTATGTTAAAAATAAACTGTTGCTGACATTACAGAATTGTTAATGGCAAATGTTTTGAAATTTAAATTTTGATGATTGACGAACATAACTTTTGAATTCAACTATAATTATTTTTAAGTTACAAGAAAACATAAAACTGTCATCCAGTGTAACATATCTAATAAAGAATAGATACGCCAAATATAAAGGAATTTCAATAATCTATTCCTATTTTATTTGAAAATATTTTACTATCTAGCTTTCATATATCATTTATCAGTCTACTATTTAGAACTGCAACCCATACATAGATGCAACAGTCATATAATTTTAAAAAATTTGTTTACCTTTGGTGGATAAACATTATTTCACATATGACATGAATAAAGGGGGTGGCCACCCCCACCCCCTAGGATTTCATACTTCCCCTGGATGGATTAGGCTGAGATTTCGTACATATGAAATAAATCATCAATAGCATTTTATTTAATGAAAAGGGACCTGATGACATCATCAGATCCAAAATGATTATTGATTATTTTGGTATTTAAAATTAGGAAGGCATAGAAATAATGTATTACACATTTAGATATCTGATTTTTATTTTTACTGTGGTAGGTGGTTTATTATAATATTTGAGGTCATTTCTAGTGCTTTTGGAATGATTATGTACTTTAAAATTGAATTTAAGAAAAATCCATTTTGAAATTACTTATGTAAAAGTTCATTTTGTATACAATAATAATGTTTGATGCTTCTGCTACTCATGGATAGATATCCCATTACATTCAATTCATGATGATTTATTAGAACAATATAATAAGTAAAGAAAACAAATAATATCATATTATTCAGTTTTTAGAGTGTAGAACTAGATTTATAAATAAGCCGATATTAGTATTTTATTTTCAAGTTACAATAGTTTTGTTTGATGAAATAATTTTCTCAAAACTTTACTCTTTTAGTGATACAAATGTTCTAATTTCATATTCAAATTTACAGCTCCATATGTACATCTGTTTTTACTCAATTATAAAACCTTAAAAAACAAAAAAGTTAATTATTTACATAGAAATCCAAAATAATAAGTATTTTGTTTACTAAGAAAAACTGTCATATTCATTTCATAACTAAAGGGTGATTAATTGATCACCCTTAACGAATATCGCTTTTTTAAATGCAAAATATCGCTGGCATTCTAAAATTTATGACTTATTTTATGTAACATGTTGTGATTAAAATAATCAAACTAATTTGTTCCATTTTATGAAAACTCTTGAAACTAAGATATTTTAGTCATATTTGTTTTAATTTGCACTGTATATTTAGATTGGAAAATTCAATTTTCTAATAAAATATGAAGAGTTTATTTATTGAAATGCCTTAACATTTGGCATATCTACTCCTTATCTGATATGTTTTTAGTGTATCAAGTAAAAGAGACATAAAATAATGGAGATAATGCTCATGCAGCATTTAGGATAAAGTGAAAATGATTTTGGGTCTGGAGAGCTAGACAATTCATTTAATTTTATGTGTCACTGCTCCTCAATTTCATCCAAATTAATTAAATAAACATTTGAATATAAAAATCATAAGCTATTTTGTATCTACTCATAATTCATATGCAATAGATAAATGTTAGCATTTCCAATAGCCTATTTATTATATATCAAATTAAATATATTATAGCCACTTTTTTTTTTTTTTCAACAAATATCTATAACTGAAATTGAAATTGATATACATACTGCATATAGTTATGTATCTGATCACTTGAAAATATTGAAAAATTGATGTAATACTTATATAATGTCCTTATCACTAAGGAAATTAATTATCATCATGTAGGTACCAGTCCAAGAAGGGCTGAAACCCTTCAAGTCATTTGTATACTTGTTGACTTTGTTTTTTAGTATCTGAAATCGATAATTCTAATTTCAGAATGAAACGTGAACATGGAAATGCAAGAACAAGCTTTACAAAGTACTTCTCAAGAAAAGTATATTAAAAGAACTCAGAGTGTTCTGTCATCACCACACTATGTTGGACTTGTGTTGTGGGCATTATTAGTTTCAAATTTGGTATTCTCATTTTGGCTGTATAATGCTCATTCAATTAGGTTGGAGATATTGGAACAGAAAATAGCTGTCTTGGCTAATAAAGAGAATAGTAATCTGGAGGTGAGTGTGACATTTTGTTTATTAATACTATTATCAATATTTTTGACAATAGGTACATTATAGAAGTAAATATGTTGACCATATAAAATTGTTATTTCTCATGAGGCTTAGCTGATTTTACATATGTAGACATATATATGTAAAAAGAAATCTTTTAGTGCAGCAAACATGCAAAATTAAAAAATAATGAACTGAAATCTGTCAAGCCTTCGACAGTACTAACATCATAGAAATGAATAATCTAAGTAAAAAATGTCCAAAATTAAATGGCTTCAACATAAAAACAACATATTTTCAAGATCAAATAAAACTACGTAATCATGGACATCTTGTTCTGCACAAGCTGAAGCTGGTCAGTCAAGCTTGGTGATTGAAAATACTATCTAGTTTATTTGAAATCCGAAAAATCAAAACCATGAAACAGTCCAGTCAGAAATGAAAAATTTAAAGTTATTAAAATTTAAAAAAAACAATATTAAGAAATATGGTGTGAGACCTAGGACCCTCAGTGGTAAGTTTGAACCAGTTTTATGTGTACACAACCGATGCAGGCATTAACATAGGTGGTGAGTTAATACAAGAGTATGATTTATGGAAGATCAAGAGACAATTATAGAAGACGTTGAACAGGAATTACAACAACTCATAAATAAACACAATGATAAAGCTAAAAAATCAAGGTTATGTGATTATCAAGAATGGGAACTGGCCCAGTAAACATTACTCTGAAATATATTTGGGAGGAATAACTACATCAGATGGAAGTTGTCAAGCTAGAATTAATTTGAACTAGAATAGCAATGGTAAAGACAGCATTTACAAAAAGAAAAACTTCTAACCAAGAGTCTGCAATTAGAAACAAAGATTAAAATAATGAAGACACTTATCTGGAGCATACTTCTATATGGTTCTGAGACATGGACACTACACAAAAGCGATAAGAAATCCAAGACATTTAAAATGTGGATATGGAGAAAAATACAGAAAATCTCCTGGCAAGAAAAGAAGACAAATGAATAAGTCTAAGCAAATATAAATGAAAGAAGGAACCTACGAAATACAATTAACAAGCATAAGAAAAATTGGATAGGTCACATATCACTGTTGTCAAGATTGTCAATATATTACTGCTTTTCCAACTGTAAAGGTTGCCGATCTGAATTTTTATGATTTTTTTATATTTATGTAAAGATACATCTTCTGTCCAAACAAGTTATAATTTTATATTTAATTAACCCTATGCATACCAGAGGGGGGTGAACCAGCACCTGTTTTATTTGTGATGGAATTGTGTTTTTTTAAAACATTTATGAGCTTTATATTCTATGACTTTTCTTATTTATATGTTTAACAACTTTTAACAACATTTTATCATATCAACCCCAACAGGTCTTAACAAGGTCATCCCCTATTTTTTACTCTTAGTACCTACATTAATATTATCTATCATATTGTTGTATTTATTTTTGCTCAATAAAATATCTTGTTTTCTATACATGATTACAATTATTTACCCAATAATGATCAATTTATCTAATTATTTTGAATTAAATTTGAAAAATGATAAATGCTCTATTTATTCACTTTTGTTGGATTAAAAATTTTTAACTTCTATAACTTTTTAAATATTTTATAACATTTAAATCATAACACCATTTGTAGAACATATTGTTTTAATACTAATCCATTTTTTATCACTATAGTGCAATCCTAAGTTAGGATTTTATAGGGGGCGAATCACCCCCCCCTCGCTACCTGACTGCATTAAATACCCCGGTATGGATAGGGTTAAAGTTATTAGCCATAAACAAAATTGCTAATCCTTGTTGACTACTATTATAAACCGTGTATGAAGTTTATTACTGTTATGGAGAGGGGAAGCTATGAGGCATTACCTCACAAAGGAGCAGTATGGGGCAGGCCTAGGGAGTGACCAGCTATGGGACATTACCTCGCAAAAGGGCAGGTCTGGGAATGACCATCTATGGTGCATTACCTCGAGAAGGGGCATCTATCGGGCATATCTGAAGAAGGTTGTTTGTCGTATATCTGGCAGGCCTGGGGAGCGACCAACTATTAGTCAGACTTGCTTATGAAGTTTTATTTCACATTAATTGCTGCTTTTATTATCTGTACAATATTTTTTGATGATATATGAAAAGTAAATCAATATCTTGTATTTTATTCAATACAAAAATTGTCAATCTCAAGTTTTTGTCGATTTTATTAATGGAAAAATTGCCATTAATTTTAAGTGGATGATTGTTAATAAAATGTAATAAATACTTTAAATTATTAGAGTTATGTACATATATCTATAATGTGTATATATTTGCAGTACTCAAAAAATAAATCTATTTTGTCATTTCATAAAAAAAAGATTTAAATTAGAAGAGATATCAAACCAAACATAAGCGTTACTAATATCCTATTCCCAAGAGTACATAGTCAGGTTAGAACCAAGAACCTATGGATTGGGAGTCCATTGTCCAACCACACGACCAGCGCTCTGTGCAAAAGAATAGGTTTACTATATTTTTGTTGGTACTAGAAGCACAGCTATGCACATACAATATAAGTAGAATGTGTATACATATTTGCAGTTCTTAAAACAATAAATCTATTTTGTCATTTCATGAAAAAGATTTATGTTTTTTGTCTCTCCTGAAAAATGATAAAAAATAAGGCAACCTTTGCACTAGGAAATGAAATTGGCAATAATTGCATAACGACGGCGATATTGAGAAGAGATAACCTACTAATAATAGTTATTGAAGGCAGACTTCTAGGGAAAAAAGCCAAGGCAAACCAATAAAAAAACATGTTAATGGATCTTGTAAGATTATCTTCAGAGCATAAGGAGTTGGTACGTAGTAGGGAATAGTGGAAAAAGTAGAATCCATAGACATGGACCTGTCACAAGGCAGAGAACAAGATAGATATAAGCTCTGTGAAGATTTATCTATGTTTGGTTCATTTGGATACAAAAATTCAACACTTTTTGAAAAGAGACATCTCTAACAGAATTAAAATGAGTATCTGCTCAATGGTGACTTCAAAATATCTGGGGGCAATGCCTAACAATCCTGGTTTTTGGCCCAAGTACTGCGATCGGAAACCTTCAACTGGGCAGCAAGGTTGTCACAGGAGCACAGGCGGAAAAACCACTGTTCCCGTCTTCAACGGGCGGATGATTTAGTCCTTGAACAACGACCGGTGCTGGGTGCAGCTAGTTCTTGAGGATTTCTGCTCCTATGAGCCTCTTAGTTTCATCATAAATATGTCAAACAAACGAATCCAAGTTTTTGGCAAACGGGGTGCATTGAACAATAATAATCGACAAAAGGAGTAGGATTTATCAATAATCATAGAATAACTATTATGATCTCGTTTCAGATCAAATCATCAGTATTAAACTCCGAGCATAACCCACGATATTGTAAATATCCGAGTTTATGAGCCAAACTAAGATTCTGAAGAACAAAAAGCTGAACATTTCTATGAGGAATTAGATGCAACAATGACTAGACACTAGAGCAGTTGGGTAGTTATAGGTGATTTCAAAGCAAGGTAGAAAAGGGCAAGTACAACAAAATTGTTGGACATATAGCATCGGAAAAAGAAACCGAAATGGAGAAACTCTGATCGAATTCCGTAAAAGGAATAAAGTTTTCATCACTAATACCTGGTATGAACTAAACGGGAGGAACAGGTGTACTTGGACAACTCCTAATGGAAAACAAAAAAAACAGAAATAAAGAAGCTGTGAACTCTAACGACACAAATGGAACTATGGGAAAAAAATAAAATTTGCATCAACCAAGCAGTAGAAGAGATATCCGACAAAAGAACAGCTTGATAAAACACCAACCGTTGATATCTATTGATATTTAAATAAAATGGAAGAAAGGCTAGCTTTAATACAAAAACAGGTGACGAAGGTAAAAGAAAATACAAAGAGTTATCAAAACAAATTAGAATCATGTGTAAATAAAGAAAAAAATACTTTATAGAAAAGTGAAAAGAACTTGAAGACCTAGATAGGAGACACAATCCTAAGCTTTATGCTAACATCAAGAACATGAAACCAAAACAGACAAGAATAACTTGGGATTACTAGACAAAAATCCAGAATGAAAAGATCAACTGAAGAGATGGAATGAATACGTTTCAGACCTTTACAATGATGAAAGAGAAACAACACAGCTTTCAAATGAAGAATATATAATTTGCAATGAGATAACGAGAAATGAAATGAACGAAGTTATAAAGAATCTTCCGAAAGATAAACCAATTGATGAGATACCGTCTGAATTCCTTAAGAAACTAAACTGCTAAAGATTAACTATGTTAACTAAGTTAATTAACAGAATCTATAAAACAAGCGATATTCCCAAAGACTTTTTAATTAGTACTTTCATCCCTGTTCCAAAAGTTACCAAAGCTTTAAATGTGAAGAACACCAAACGATAAGCCTGATTTCACATGCAAGTAAAATTCTCTTATACTTAATTAAAAGTCAAATAACTTCTATCACTGAAGAACATCTGGAAAGAACCAGAGATGGAATTTATGTTCTAAGAACGATTGGCAAAATAATAATTGAAAAGAAGAATAAAACATATTTGTGCTTTATTAATTATACTATACTGATTGATATAATGCATGAACTCCGACTCATCAACACTTTATACTTTAACCAGAAGATTACTTTGATGGTAAAGTCAAGGGTGTATACTTTCATCAATTCTGTTCAATTTGTACAGTAAATTCATCAGAGAATCACTTCACGGGGATCAAAGCTACGGCTTCAAACTCAATAGAGAAACGATCACTAACATAAAGTATGCTGATGCACAGTCATTCTGACAGAGTGAGAAAAGTTGCAAGAGATGACAAAGATCAATGACGATTGCAAGAAGTATGGAATGCAACTCAACGCCAAGAAAACTAAAGTAATAGTATTTAAGGAAACTGAAGACAACATTCAACCCAACATTACCATCGATAATACTCAACTTGAAGTAGTTGAAAGCTACAAATATCTAGGAACTGTAATAATAAATGGCTGTAGAGGCAATACCGAGGTGAAAACTAGAATTGCTTAAGCTAAAGTGGCATTCTGTAACTGCAAGAGTTCCTAAGAAGAGATATAAATCTGAAGAAAAGTCTCCTAAACTGTTATGTTAAATCTGTTCTATCTCATGGAAGTAAGACTTGTACTTACTCTAAGCGCAAATGATCAAGAAAATCCAATCTTTTGAAAATTGGTGTTACAGAAGAATCTTAAAATCTCCTACAAAGACCACATTAGGAATACCACAATCAGAGAAAGAATGACTGCAGAAGAATTTGCACAGAGAAAATGAAATATGCTGGTCATGTACTACGGGGCTTAGGAGGAAAACTTTGTCAACTGACGATGGAAGGCTACCTAGAGGGTATAAGAGAGAGAGGAAGACAAAGAAGAACCTGGACAAGCGACCTCAAAGATTGGACTGGTTTTCTACCTTTGGTCAAATGAAGAGATAAGCTGAAGACACGGTCATTTGGAGACGCATAGTGGTCAACCTCCGCATCGGAGAATGCAACTGATGATGATGGATGATCTTACCTATTAAACAAAACACTAATGAATAAGTGTGCCAAATTTTTAGAATGCTTGGATAAATAGTTTATAGATAGGGACCTGCATACAATCTGTTGGTCACAGAATAATAATTAGACGAAGAATGTTAAAAATAATACATATGTATATATCTATATCTGCATCATGCAGTGATGTATTGTTATGATTATAGAAATCAATATAGTAATAGCATTTATTTTCAAAGATAACCCATACACATCGGAATGGTGCTAATAATTTCAGTCTAATTCATCGAGTAGTTTTTAGATAGGTATTCGCATTTACCCATACTTGAATTTAGCTTGACCCATTTCAACTTCTAAGGGATGAACCTACACCTTTATATTATGTGACTTTCTATTTTCAAGTATCGACTAGCTAATTACTTTAAAAATCTTGTTTACATTTATTTCCTTATGGCGCCATTTATCATATGTTGTTATTTTAATGTTGTTAATTTGATTATGTGATGTTGTGTATTTGTCATATCTGATTACTGTTTATATAATCGATATTTGACGGTCTACATGATCAGTTTTCAGAAATAAGTAATTTTGTTATGGTATGTACATTAGGGTGTCCAAAAATATCATCTTTATACGAATCTAGTTATCAAACAAATCATAATGTTTTATGTATGTTGTTTTTCATCCCAGTTTCGTCAAAAGGAAGATGTAAGAACCTTTTTGAAAAGCATTTTTTAAATTTTATTTTCGTTGCGAGACATAAAAATGCAAGTTTTGATACGTTAACAACTAACTTTTTAGTTCAGTAAGATAGATATTTTCCTACAACTTTTACAATTTGGAGAACTTTTTTGTCACGATCAGTGACGGCGGAACCGCAGGCAATAGGGTTATGACCCTAATAAAATTATCAAAATATCACCTGGCCCTAATAATATTTCTACTTATAAATTTATGGTTTTAATTTAGCGATAGTCAAAACGTTGAGTTTTTGATTATGATTTTCCTGGATTTCACTTTCCATGGTTCTGATCTCTGTTATCTAGCTATGATATTAATTAGAACTACAACAACACCTTCTAAATCTAAATGTTTTTCAATTTTGGGGTAATTAAAACGTCAAAATAAAATTATATGATGGGTACCAGGCCCAGATCCAGAAAGCGGCTAGCGGGAAATGTAGCTCCCCCAAACGAGATTTCTTAGCGCCCTTTTATGGAATTAGGTACTGTTTTGTGGAGCAAGAGCCTTCAATACAAATAAATGACTCAGAATGCTAGAAATTCAATCTAAATTTATTTCTTGTCTCTGTTTGTCAGTAAGTATTTATATTTACATCACTTCAAATTTTGTAATAAATTATGATTTTATGGCAAGTTTTTCCCTTGAAAGTAATTAAATCTAACATTTTAAAAATATCGGGGTCGCATTCCCATAAACTGTATGTGTTTGTAGCAGATACTGGATCCGGACCTGGGTACTTATATTATATAAAATTGACATTTTGGCTCTAACAATCAGAAATTGCTTTCGCCTCCACTGATGATCCAAAGAATTGTTTTTAAATACAACCAATTAAGTATATGCATAGGTGCAGATTTTAAATACTTTATTTGTAGCTGATGGTGATATAAGCTACATTCCTATGGCCTTGCAATATTGTGACTTGGGACTTAAATCTATAGAAGACGCTTTCTGTGGTGAACTCAGATCATAGTATGTATACTTGACCAAATAGTTTTAGTTGAACTAGAGGGAATTATGTCCACGACCATTCATCACCTTTATCTATGCTATCTATGTTGATGATATATGTGTAGACATATATTAGAACGTAAATACATTATTCATGGGAAAATAACTTCTGAAAAATGAAGCAAGTACCTGTCTATGTTATTTGTTCATTTCTCATTTGATAGTGATTAATATTAATAATTGCGTTGATTTGGTTATTAATTGGTGTGCCGTGTAGATCTACATATACATAGTAAAAGGTGTTATTATTTCTTACATATTTATCAAATTCTAATCATTGTATATTTTTACAGGTAGACATTGTGAAAGAATGTAAAAATAAATTAGAAAACTGATTAATAATGCGACTCATTACTCAACACAAAAGGATATTGTCATCTTATTAATTAAAATTTAGCCTTCTTACTATATTTTTTGAATATAATTAAGTACAAAATAGTTTTATATGCTCATTCAAAAACATGTAAATGTATTGTTCTAGGAGAGGTAGAAGTTCTTGTGGTTTTATTCTAATTGGATACATACTGCGAACTTTTTGTGCTGTTCATTACGTCCCAAATGTTTGCCTCTAAAGTATAAAAATGACCTGCAGGGATCGTATAGTACTATAATGTAATGTTTAAATAAAAACGACCTTTAATGGTCATTTATTTCCAGAGTTGCAGGTATCTCATGGAACGTACACCTGTTATTGCTATTTGTGTCCTATATTTAGAATTGCAAAGGAGGTTATATAAAAAACAAACATTATCGTATTTAAGGTAACCTTATTATTTATTCATCTGATTGATTTATCGGTGGACAATCAGATAAATTTGTCATCATTTAATCTGCCAAGATAGTTATTACAAGTTCAATATAATAAATGCCTGCCAATTCATATGTATTTCTAATGAAATTAATGCTTTCCAAATTTGATGTATATCATTTCGTTTGGTTTTTAGTAGATGCAAACATAATGTATCTGTGATCGCATGATTTATAACCTTAGATTCTGCAGTTGTAAAAGAAAAAACTTACATTGGCTCATGGCATCGGAAAATCTAATCGTTAATTTATGGTCTATGTTATTGCTGCCATTTATAAGAAATTACGCATGTTTATGAGAATTCGAGTTACCATCTTTCTATAAAACCTACACTAAATGGGAAATTGTTTTTTTATATATAAAATAAAATTATCTTTGTTGCTTCAAAAAATGTAAGATCGCTTACATATTATTTAAAATAAAATTCTAATTAAAAAGGGCAAACAATAAACATAGAAATAAGTAGCAGATTATTCTTACCAGATGGCAACAAGCAAAGAAATAAAAAATGATACCATTATAAACCTTATGTAGTAGCAATAATCTGCTGATCCCAGCATTAGAATAATTCTTAACATAAAAGGACATTGGTCAAGGTGTTTGAATTATATATCTATTTTTGATATTTTTTGATGAGTTGAAAATCGCATCTCAATTAGATACAAAGATATAGCATAGTGAAATCTGGATAAGTAGTTCAATCCCAAGTAACACTTATACAAAATGTACTCAGATGAATTAATTTATTTTATTTATCAAAATATACCATATCGAGTCTATTTTTTTTTAAATCTAAAAAGAAGTATTTTAAAATATTTATAGACAAAACAGTTAGCTGCGTATATTTTGGTTAAACGTCGCTCCGGTTAAAGACTTTATGTCACAGCAACTCGACATATAAAATTCTATAACATATAATTATTTTATTCATTGCCTAGTTCGATGTCCATTATTAATTTACAATATCGTTTAAAGATAGGTAGTGGAGGAATTATCATATTGAAGAGATGATTTTTTTGTCTTACTTTCTGTTTATAGAACAATTTCCAAGATATTATGTTGATTTTTATTCATATGTCTGTATTGAAATGTGTTGAAAGGTATTATTTCATTGATTATCCAAACCTTAAATATTGTTGCCGTCTTAATGAAAGATTCTTTTATGTGCAAAACGAAAGGAATCTTGTACTGACTTGTACTATTAATTTTCTGTTTTTATTTATTTGGTGCAACTTTTAGATTTTTTAAAGATGTATTATAAAACGGAATAGGTTTAGGATTTAATTTAAAATTTGTTGGTGCATTATTTGATATTTGGTATTATGGATGAGCATTGCCTGAACCAGGCGTGTACAAAGTGCCGACTTCTATTTTTATTCATCAAACCCGTGGTCGTTTGGAGCATATGCCAAGATCATCTTTTGCCAATCATTTATAATTGTTTATTTCAGTTGCGAATATGTTGGAAAGATTTTTAAATATACTGGAAATGCCGTTTGTAGTTCGAGCATAGCTGATGCCATACTCGAGGCACACGGTTGACGTACTCAGTTTATATAGTCATTTCACGGCTTGAGGATATGTTCTGCAATACTATCAAACACCCTGATCTTGCAGTAATTAATTGAACACCACTCATTCCTATATATGAAACCCATCAAAATAGTGAATCGGATCCAACTAGAGGCAGAGTAGAGCTAATAATTTATAAGGAAAACCCACCAATGCTTATGACAGAAAATATTGTTGATTTAGCAGATGCTGTGGCTTGTGCATCTGCTGCTTTATTTAAATCAATGTATCTTCCTAGTACCAAGAGAAAATGCCTTTCGAAAGACTTATGCATCTGGATATGCCGCTCCAGTTTGGATCTTATGCACACTTTGATACAATGAACTTTCAAGGCTGGGCAAATTTTAATGATTTTAAAAATGCTGCAGATTTACGTATTGGAAAATTGGCAGCTCTATATTTGAATTGCCACCTTGAAATACTTCTGAATTTTCATACTCCAGTACAACAATCTTGTATTGTGGATAAATTGGCTCAACTTTGCCAATGTCATCAACATATACACAACCATCAAAATCGTCGTCTACAAACTGAGTATAAGACCACGCCAAATGTTGCGCCTGCTCCTGCTGTAATTGTTCCAACTCCAACACATTGCGTGGATGTTTGTGTAACGCAGAGGATCTCGATCGATGTACGGGTTTACTGCCGGCAATAACAGCTCTCTTAAACAGCCAACTGTTGATTTGGAACCTGTGCGCGAGGGTTTACTATCCAAAATAACCTTTGATGCCGATTGTTTTGGTAGAGTGATTATCTCGTTACTAAATCCGCCTGCCTTTATTTTATAGTGAGCAATATTGACCTGCAAGTTGTCAATTGAACGAACCACAAAATTGGATCCGGGGTATTAGTGAAACTCATAATTTTCCGATTGAATTCTGTTATCGCACTTTGATAGGGGCGTCAACTGCACCGTCGGCGTCTGAAAATATACTGCTCTTGGTATGGGATTTTTGGCTCCAGCCGGTTCAAGCAATGCAGTTTGCAAATAGTTTACTTTAATTAACGAGTTTTTTGGAAACACATAATGGTTAAGGAGTCTATAAATGATGGGGCGAACGTGTATAAAAACATCGTTTGGTCGACAAACATATCTTCCTCATCCAAATATTTTGTACGACTTTTACAAAAGCGTCTTTCACGGTTTTCCGCCACCTTTTCAAAAACAATTCGGTTCGTTTGAAATAGGGGAATACTCATTCCTAATGAAACATACAGTCGAGTATAGCCCCATATAGTTGATAAAAACATAGCTAGCTAAAACAAGCTGCAGAATCCAGCTGTAACCAATAAGATTTGAGAACTTGAACAAAAAATAAATCAAACTCTAGTCCAAAACTAAATTAAGATATGTTCCCAATATCAACAAAAAAAGGATAAAATTTATAATATTCGCAGCGGCACTGACTGAAAAATGCCACACTTGGGGGTGCAGTAAAAATATTAGGGCTTAATTTATTCCAGAATCCTGAATCGATTAATCCCAACAATTTACTCCCCCCCCCTCTCGTGAGAGAAATTTTTAAAGCGTTGTAGCACCCAAATTCTAAACCGAAAAGGCCCATTACTCACACAGAAAGGTATATAAAAGTTGCCCCTTTATGTGAGTAAAAGTTCATTTACACTACTACTTTTTGATAGTCCTATTTTAATTATTTAGCATTTTCCAGTTAAAGAAGAGAAGTCTGCAGTTGTTACGGGACCCGTTGTTACAAAACAGAATTTATCTAGTGGTATGTATGACTAAACTATATCTATTATGTATATATTTATATATTATAAGAAAAATAATTCTAGTAAATAATATCTTGATATCAGAATTGAAGCCACTTCCGCTTAATGATTGAAAGTTCGATATTATTGAAATTTTTTATTTAAAAATTATTTTGGAATGAATTATAACTATCGGAAACTCATTTATATCGAAACCAGTTTTTTGTTTTGTTTTTCAGAACATTTAAATTCAAGACATAAAGAAGTAAGCCTTTAATTTAATCAGTTTATATTATTTTACTTATTGGTAATCAAACGTCCCATTAAACTGTACGAAATCCATACTTTAAGTGAATAACATTTAATTTTGTTGTAATATTTTGTAATACATTAATCCCTAGTTGTCACAAGGGGGTGTACACGAACCCCCTAGCTAATTTATTGAATTGCTCAAAAACGATGCAACCGATTTTTGTTGAACAAAATTCTCTTGCGTATCTATTGTATAACTTGTGTTGCGATGCCCCCTCCCCAAGGTCACGTGGAAACCTTCAGAAAAAACTTGTAAAAATATTTAAAAAAAACATTGCTGAAGTCAAAATTGGATGAAAGTAGATAATATTTAGTATATACATTGGAAACATATCACTGTTTCAACAGATATTACTGGTTTTGAGATTGTTAATTGTTCTGACTAGTGTTCAACCTAAAAGCCAATAAAAATTGAGAATTGGTAAAAAAAATCGCATTTGTTAGATTTTGATTTTAAAATGGTTAGACCTAAAATGCATTATAAAGCTCTCAAGAAATTTTCACAAAACATTTTGACAAAAAAGATATTGAAATTTAATTTTCAAATTTTTCCCTACTAAAGATACTAAATCGCAAAATGACAGAAATGTACATTTTGACCTTTATGACTATAGATCGAAAGAAACATATCCAAATATCCTGGGGTCCAATTTCATTAGTTACAATTTACATTTAAAAAAATTGTTGATTTAATTAACGTATTATAGATTGTAAAGTTAAAAATATCTATTGTTAGCTAATTAAATCACATTACAATTGTAAAAAGGAATTCCATCCAATGAAATCCGTTTTACAGAGTACAGGTTACAATTTACTATTTATGGTCTCTGTAAAATCGATTTTACAATTTAGCAGAATACATAGGAGACCATATACATACATATATACCTTCATTTAATTAACTTTCCACTTAGCAACTCTTGCTATGGACACTAATGTAGTATAGTAACAAGCTATACAACTATGATTTTATGGACCACATAAAACCTAATTTAATATCTGAACATTCATTTGATATGCTTAGGAACTGTTGCTAGGGATGCCTGTATTACATAGCAACACGCAGTTTTTTATACAACTATTGTTGTTAAAGATATTTCATTACATTTTAACTTTATATTTTGATTTAATTAATGCTGTTTGACATTTGATACACACTAAAGGTCTCTAGAAAATTTCATAAAAAGTATTAGACAGAAAAAAGTTAATTAAATTTTGTCAGAAATTAACCATCTTTTAAATTTCTATGTGTTTCGATATGAAAAATAGAAAATTCATTTTTTTACTAAATTTTGAATAATTCATCTGATATGTTATTAGTGTACCAAGTAAAAGAGTTATAGCTTTATCCAAAGTCAGAATTGAGAGTCACTGATTTTGGGACCACTTTGGCAGATGCTTTAAAAATCAAATTCAATTTGATGGCAAGAAATCATTCTAACGCCACTGTATAAATAAACCATTTTAAATTAATGAGAGACATTTATATTTAAAGAAATTGACTTTTTAAAACACTATTTTATGGACCTACCTGCCCCATTTTGGCTTTCATAGACCAGCAATCATAAAAGTGAGACATCTAGTTTCTATTAACTTCATAATTCGAAATCTCAAAGTTGAGCATGGTAAGAGCTTTCGTCTGTTAGTGATTTTGGTAAAAAAAAATCGAAAATCAAAATGTTTATGAATTTGAAGTCAATCGGACAAAATGTTAATTTTTTTGACCTGATAACGACAATGGTTCCTAGCTCGGTAACCTTATTGATTGTTTTTCTTTAAAAAATAGTTTACCCTAAAACATTCAAATCTCAGCTCAATCCTAGCATGGGAAGTATGCTATTCTATGGGGGTGTACACCACCTGTGATGTCGAAGACAATTTGTTTACCTAACGACGAGGGATTAAAGTCTATAGATATAATATCGATTAATAGATAAGAAATAATATCTGTCAACAAGTACAACTTGTAATTTCCTTAATTCAAATGTGAAACTTGATATATGAGACACCTTAACTGTGTAACTAAATAATGGACTTCAATTTTTACATTAAAAATGAGGTGGCAGAAGTTATTTGAGACCAAAATGAAATTTTCATTTTGGTCTCGACAATCTTTTTCTGTTTCCTTCATCTACATATGTGTTCGACTGCCATTACATTTTGAGTTGAGGATATGCCTTCATTTAAGCCGGTCTGTTGCAATGGTCACTGTTATTAGTTGTTTGACGTTTCATTCTCCTTTCATTGGCCTATTGTAGCTTAAATCAATCTCCATACTTAACTACATAGTATAAAGTTGAGCTATCGATTCTTCTTCTAATTCTGGACCTCAGGTTGGGTGGTCGGCTGCTGTTTGTTGCCTATGCCCCTAATGAATTCTAGGATTTTGCGGGCGAAACTGTCAGATCGCACGTCGTTTCTGTTCCCATCTAAAGCAGTTGATGAGCAGTTGTTAAAACATCATCGACCTGGTTTTTTCCACACTCTGTGCATTTAGAATCCCGGTTCTTGCCTTTTCTAAAAAGACACTCCTTCTTGATAGGATTCGTCCCGGTGTCGAGCTGTCTAAGTAGGACATTATCATTCCTTGGAATGTTTTAGTCGTTGTGATCTATTTGGTCCGCCATTGAAAGATATTGCGGTACCAGGCTGTGTACACCCTTTGGTTTTGGGACTAGCGATCGCCGTT
>JAUYWI010126860.1:0-33925 GCA_034780595.1 Parotoplana pacifica | reverse complement strand
CAATATAAAATGTTCGTATATTTCATATCAAAGCATAAAAGAGAGGAACATTTGCAAGAAGAGAGAAAATAGAAGATATTCAGAAGAATGTGTTGGAAAGTCTGTTTTCTTACGCTGTCAGAGCAGGTCCTGGACAATTAGTGTGTTAAGAGTAATAATAAAAAAAACAGGCACACTTTGATAAAAATATACTACTTATTCATATTACTCGCTGTTGTCTTGAATGGATTCTACAAAGTTATTTAATTGGAACTTACTGTAAAAACCTGTGGTATGTTTTAGAGTAGCTATGCGGTAAACTTGCTTATAATGTAATTGAGGTATTTGTATTTAAATGATCGTGTTTGTACTTTCCCCCCAATTTGATATACCTACCTACCTATGTAGTTGTAAAAGGTTTCTATTTAATTTTACTTGATAGAGCAAGTGAGAGAAAGAAAGATAGATAGACTGTTTGACTGGTTTGACAGGAAGAGATTAAAAAGATTGGAGTCTGCTGTTGTTCTTGTTAAGATATGTATTTTAAATGCCGAGGGAATTGTAATCTGCTAAGTACATAATGTTCTCTCTAATCTAGTCAAGAGTTTTATGTAGGAGAAAACCTAGGTAGACAGTCTAGAAAGTTTTAAATTTAGTTTGAAACAGCCTGTTATAATTAAAGTTTGATAGTTCTACAATATAACACAGCGGATATTTCAGGAATTTTCTTAAAATACGTTCCTCCAGTCAGATCCTAAAATATCCAACTTCCATCACACCACAGGACTGAGTGCATTGTTGCATCAGCAATTTTGCTACAAACCTGATTTCTTTGTTTGACTAGATACATTTAAATTTGGAAGATGAAAAAATACAAAAAAATAATCTATGGGGGTGGGGAATTTTAATGGAACCGTATTTCTTACATTAAAAAGCTCCCAGAAGGTTTTACTGGGTTGACTATTTTTGTACCGCTCTATATGCTGCTTCAATACCAAATTATCAAAATAAATCTATTACTGAGTTTCCGTGGTCGATTTCTTTGTGCCGGTTCTGAGGATAGCAAGATTTTAGCCATATCAACAACGAAACAAATGGAACTATGATTTTAAGGAAATTTGACCACATGAAACCTTAGATTAGTGGTTCTTGTCCTGGGGTCCCGATAACCCCCCTGGGAGTACCCAACGCAGATCAGTCAGGTTTATCAGAAATGTTGCCGTGAGAGTAACTCAAAAATCGATATAAGTCTCAAAGCTAAACAATGAATTGTACGAAAAATCGTGCGGAAATAATGGGAGCATGAAATGTATGCAGTGTGTGCAGTGTATGCAATGTATGCAGTGTGTGCAATGTATGCAATGTATGCAATGTATGCAGTGTATGCAGTGTATGCAGTGTGTGCAATGTATGCAGTGTATGCAATGTATGCAGTGTATGCAGTGTATGCAGTGTGCCATGTATGCAGTGTATGCAATGTATGCAGTGTATGCAGTGTGTGCAATGTATGCAGTGTATGCAGTGTATGCAGTGTGTGCAATGTATGCAGTGTATGTAATGTATGCAATGTATGCAGTGTATGCAGTGTATGCAATGTATGCAATGTATGCAGTGTATGTAATGTATGAAGTGTATGCAATGTATGCAATGTATGCAATGTATGCAATGTATGCAGTGTATGCAATGTATGCAATGTATGCAGTGTATGAAGTGTATGCAATGTATGCAGTGTATTCAGTGTATGCAGTGTATGCACTGTATGCCATGTATGAAATGTTAGTAGTCACTAGCCCTCCCAAATGCATCTATTGATTTTCCGCCAGGGGTATCAGACGGCTGTACCAGCAGTAAAAAAAGTTTAATTTAATCTCCTTAGCAACAATTTTCATTTACTTATAAGAACAAAGTTTTTAATTGATAAAATTCTGAATTGGATTGGTACTTATAGGTGTCATCCCTTCATATTACCAATAAATGTTGCACAGCTCAAATGCCACATTAAAGTTTAAACTTTATCTCCACCACATGATCTAAACTATTGATCAAGTAGCTGATAAACCATACGTTGCAAACTTTCTAAACAAATAATAGGATGGTCTCAACAGTTTTCTTTCCCGATGTTTGTAAATTTGATAAAATTGCAATTTTACGGCATAGAACAGTAACCTGCCTGCAGTTTGGGGAGTTCTCAAGCCGTCAACAATGTCTGCTGGAAGCGGCGACATAGGGATGCCATCGCATGGGCGGCATATGTCGGAATGGAATTAGAACATGCAATCTCCCACTTCACAGCAGGGGCAAATGGTTAAATATTTATGCAAATTATTTCGACTCTGCGTGTTGCTACAAATTACTTTTTGATGGCGGGTGTTATCCACATCGTGATATGCATACAGCTATTCAGCTCAAATGTATGCTGTTCGTTTTATATACAAAACCGATTCTAAATAACAAGATCGTCCAATTTGAGGTAGCTATATCAAATATCACGGTTTTGTATTTCTGAAAATTAAATCCATTAGATAGTTTCTCTCTCTCTCTCTCTATTTCTCAGCTTCGAAGTGAAGATAAAGAAATGCTGCAAAATGGTAATTAGTAGCTTTTTTCAATATTTCCAATTAAAAATTAGCATATCTCGCTATAGGTGGGTGTTTCTTACCTAGGTAGGTAATTATTGCTGTGAAATTTATAATTTGTGGCTAAAATTAACAAGCAATTATTGCTAGTTTTGAAAGTGATAGCCTGAATTGTTGTTGAATTATTGATTTCTTGATTTGCTTGCTGTAAGCCGTGCGTGTCTTCTTGAAATCTTATACTTTAAAAAAAAGTATATAGAGGCTATTTATTTAAAAAATAGTCGTACTAATAGTCCCCGGGAGTATGATGGTGTGTGATTAAACTTTTGAGAGGTTTCATTAGTTTTTATTTGTTTTAAGTTGCACAGTGGACACAAGAAAACCCTGGGGGTCATTCAAATTCAATGTACTTTTCCTATGCTCCAAAATATTATTGGAAAAACAGTGCGTTCAGATACGTCAAATTTTCACTGCAAATAATAAAGAAACCGTGTCAGGTTCTAAGTTTACAGAAATGTTTTCGTACAAAAATAAGTTAGTTATGTATTTTATAAATTTATTACTTACAAGTAGTATTGTATTGAATCATAATTTAAATAAAAATAACCTTTTTGCTTGACGTTAGATCACGCCATTTTATAGATACTTATAATATGAACAGAAGTACACTTTTACCGACAACACCATTAAATGGCATGTTCTTGCTTTTGGGAATTTTCCTAAAAATTATGCAACGAATAGTTGATTTTATGTGTTTGAAATTTTGCCGTTTAAATTAAATGGATTTACTTAGTCAGATGTTGTGACAAAAAGCTTTTTTGAACTGCATGAATTGGTAAAGCAAAGCATTAATGGTTTTATTTTGGATTTAATTAATTAAAATACAGGGTGATCCATAGAAAATCAATAGATTTGGCTATACCTACATATTCATTTTCATCTATTCTCCAACCGATCTAATTGGATTACTCAATGACCAATCAAATTACAGGAATGCTTTTAATACGTACCTACTGTACTGCTAAATCCTTTGATTTGTTTACGGATCACCCTGTATACCATAGAGTAACAATACATAGAGCACCCACTCCATGTTTATTTTATAAATTTGCGTATAGTGTCGCATAAAAGTAGTATATAATTATAATTACAAAATTTCAAAAGGTTATGTAAATTTGTTTCTTTTGTTACCATTTTATAAAGTAAATTATATTATTTTTTAGAAGCTACAAATTCAAATAATAAACTTCTGCTTTCATTTGATTCTAATTGTATAAATGAGAGATTTATGATGTGTTTTGCGATTTATTTTGTGCATTTAGTAACCATAATTTGTTATCAAATTTGTTTTCAGTTTTTTAGTAATTATTTTTTTTCTGAAGCAATAATCGTGTTTTTTATATCAAATTTTATAGAGTTTTATATGAAATATTTATTTTTCAAAGGTTTAAAATTCAAATAGTTATGTATATTCTAAAAATACTTTAATTTTTCCATACTACTTTTTCTTAGGTGTTGCATAAAAGTAGTACCTAACCCGAAATATATCAAGACAAAAGTTTAGCGAGAAAATAATTATAGATTTGAATTCTGCATATCAATATTAGTCAATTGTTGTAAAATCATAGGTGCATACATTCAAAATGTTTGAGTGGGTACTCTATGTAGGTATATTTACTCTATGGAAACTGTTCATCCTTATAGCCATTTCGACATCCTGGAGTATAGCACGTATTCCAATATGAATAAATAAATAAACAAAAAGTAAACAAATGATTAAAAAAAAAAAAACTTAGGTAATATGAAATTTCACAAAAACAATCGACTTTCAACAACTGTTTTCTATTATTCAAACAAAGTTTACTTTCATTTAATATGGGCCCGGAAAAAAGTTCGTTTTTTTAGTCAAGGTTTATATAATGATTACAATGTTACTACATATAAATAGATTACAATAGATTAAAGTTCATAAATTTACACCACATAATCACCACTGTAGCTAGAAGGTCCTCGTTGAGGCATTCAAATTACTTGGCTCATTTGTTGTTGGTAACATTATTTATTAGCCATACAGTCGAGACGTTTCATAGTTTCTGAATATATAGCGATCCATGAGGTTGGTGTCGGGGGAATATGGTGGGTGTTGCAGCAAAGATTTGATTTTGGCAAACCATTCACATGTAGTCTGGAATTGTCATGCTGTAACCTCATTTCCCAAGTTGGCAACAACTCTCGAAATTGTTTTATGCATTCCTAAATATCCTTAGAGCATTTTCATAGACTATTGATATGTTGTAACATTGTAATCATTAATATAAACGTTGACTAAAAAACGAACTTTTTTGCCGGGGCCTATACTACATACAGATATACTCATACATTGGCCTTTCTCATACTTATTTTATTAGTCGATACAAAGACAAGAACTGCGGAACTGTTTGAGGTTGAAGGGAGTAGAAGAAAAGTACATCACATTCATCCAAGACAACAAAGGTGAAGTGTGCTGTCGGTGAGTCGAAGAACTTTGACTTTATCAAGGATCTGAATTGAGTCATTTTCATTTGCCTTGGTAATAAACTGTCTGAGAGGTAAAGTACAGAGAGAAGCACTGTGAGATATGCTGTTTGCAGATGATGTGGTTATAGGATCAGAGTTGGGGGCAGAAGTTGAACATAAACAAAAACTATGGAGAGCAGCAATGGAGGACAGAAGAATGCGAGTTAGCAGCAGACATAAAACCGAATATTTGAGATTGAAAACAGGCCCTAAGTCAGTAAAGGATGAAGAGGTGAAAATCGAAGGAGAAAAGCTCAATCAGGTAGATGAATTCAAATAACTGGGTTCAACAGTTCAGGCGGATGGTGAATCTGAAAAAAGGTGAAGAGACGGATACAATCTGGATGGGGTGCATGGAAAAGGATAACTGGTGATATATGTGACAAAAAAGTACCAGATAAGGTGAAAAGTAAAATGTACAAGGCAATGGTGAGACCAGCAATGCTGTATGAGATGGAGACTGTGAATGCTACAAAAGGGATGGAAGAGAAGATGCAGGTGGCAGAGATGAACATGCTAAGGTGGACTGACGAGACTTGACAAAGTGAAAAATGAGAAGGTGTGGCAGATGATTACTATTGGAGAATTGAAAGGAAAACTGAGGGAGTTGAGGGTCCGGTGGTAAGGACATGTGGTGGGGAGAGAGATGGACTATGTGGGTAGAAAAGACAGAAAGATGAAGGTAGGCAAGAAGAGGCGTGAAAGACCCAAAATGAAATGGGAAGACTACATCCATCCGTGAATATGAGGGTCCGATTGGATGATGCAATAGACCGCAAGAAGCGGAGGAAAAGGATCCGCACCGGCGACCCCACCTCTATGTGGGAAAGGTCAGAAGAAGACTCCAATCTGATAAAGAAACTTACTCAAAAAAATACTAAATTCATTTTTTTGAGTGATCATTTTAACCTGACTGAGAATTAATTATGCTGGTCTTACTTGGCTCTCAGAAAATGGCTTTGTCTTGCTAAACATGTCCAGGTAATTAAATCTGGAAGTCTATGGCTTTACCTATTCTCCTTTTTTGTGTCGTAAGTTTTTGGTTAGTCTGTTTGCATGTTTATCTGTGACAAGGCTAACTGTGTATAGGAGCATGAATAGCATATTTACAGTGGGTCTCAAAAGTTTAGCAATTTTTATAAATAGGTGTCAATTTTATTGAAAAATATAATGTCTCGATCAATAGCTGTTAACCCTATGACTTCTGTTGCACTGACAAAGTATCCCACAGCTTCATAATGTTTCAAAACCAACGATATGTCGCACTCTACACCATGTGTTGGATTCGCTTGCAAGGAAGCCTTTGGTTAAACCCATGATGACTAAGAATCACATTGCAAAGCGATTTGAATTTTGTCAAAAATATAAGGATTGGACAATAAATCAGTGATCAAAGTACATGCTGAGAGATTTGTTCGACGACCCCATGGTGCAAATTCATGCAGTTCAAAAAATACAAGACCATCCGTGAAACATGTACCATCTGTAATGATATGCGGGTGTATGTGTGCTGCTGGACAAGGTGGCTTGTGCTTTTTGTAGAGGGGGGAAAGAATGAATGCACCCACGGATAAGGAAGTTTTACAAGATCATCTGCTTCCGAATTATCAACATTCATGGGACTGACACATTTATGCAAGATGGTGCCACTTGCCATACTGCTCGATCAACCATGACCTAGTTGCAAGAACAACACATTGCAATGCTTGTTGGGCCCCAAGTTCTCCAGATATAAATCTGGTCGAGAATTTGTGGGACATAATGAAACGGCGGGTTGCCCATACCAGATCTACCACAATTGACTATCTGAAATATAAAATCTGACGCGTCTGGGTAATAGAGACCACTCCTGAATAATGAAGAAAGCTGTGTCATTCAATGCCACAAAGGATAGCTGGTGTACTTAAGAATAAGAGTTATCCATCCAAATATTGACTCTGAACAGTTGTAATTGCCTCTTTTGTAATGTCACTTGTACTTTATAAATATTTGCCACATAGTGTATTATTTTGTGTGGATTAGTTAGAGTTTTGATCATTTTACATAAAGTGGATACTATATTTTAATAATTACTAAACTTTTGAGACCCACTGTAGCTATCTATGATAGGCGGCGTTAGCCCTGTCTGTATGCAAAAATTAATAATATACCAGGTATCGGTAAAAAAAATTTCCACAAAATATTTAAAATATAGGGGGAGGGCAGCTGAAATTGTTAATACCATTTTGTTGATAATACTGTTTGATTAGCTGAATTTGGAGCTAGAATCTACTTATGCTGTTTTGATGGATGGCGTTGAGTGAACAATCGCGCTTTAAGTTTTTAAGACTGACAAATAAAACTATAGCAAAATGAATAGACAAATATTGGAAACAAAATGGTTAGCAATGATTTAGATCCAATATAGATTATTTCAGTGTTGGGAAAAGACTACCCACTGTATCAATTTCTAAAAGACAGACTACTTAATTTTCCTGAAACAATATTTTGCCTATATTATTTGTTATCTTTATGACTTATGTATTATTATTATTCTGTACACCAAATTATATCTGTGTAGCGATCTAAAAACAAAACTAATACCACAAAATTCAATAAAAATAAAGATGTTTCAGAGTTGAAGTATCAACATTCATTAATTTTTTTTAAATTCAACAACGAATTTATGTACTACGTTACATTTTTCAAATATATTATTTGTCTATCTCTGTCTGTAGGTATGAAAAGTTCAATTTTCAAAGTACGCATATTTTAATAAATTTCTTTGTATCTATAGATACAAAGAAATTTATTAAAATATGCGTACTTGAAAATAATACGTTTAATAATTGCCATCAAAAACATTCAAATATCAAATAAAGTCATCTGTTTTATGCTTAAATAACTTTATATATTTTTCCCTAATATGCTTTATCAAAATAGTAAAATAAATCGATACCTATGTACACAATATACAATATAGAAAAAATCCATGTAATTATTTTATAATTCTAGTATTTTAAATAAAGAAATAAGCCGCTGTTTTATTTTTTTATAAAAAAACATTTGATATTAAAACAAAAGAGCGGGATAAAAGCAATACAAATGGGTAAAAAATAAATTGAGAGCAATTATTTCATAGTATGAAATGCACATTTTAAATCGAAAACAGTAGGCACGTAATCTAAGTTAAGTAACAGTAAAACTAATGGAAGATACTAATAAAATGAAAATATAATGTTAATTAGGTGCCTATCTTATTTTTTTAAAGTTAAAAATGTAAAGCAATATTTAGTTTAAACATTGGAAATATAAAATAACTAGAATTATTTCATTAAACTAAATAAAATATTGTAAACTTTTCTTTTAATGTTTGTAAAAATAAGTTAAAGAATTATTATATAATTTAATGAATGTGGTATGCAATAAAATTCTGGACATGGTACGCTCTCTTTCTATTAAAGGAACAAGCTACAGAAACAAAAGCTCGTAAAGTCACGCACAAGACAACACCACAAAGTTAGGAAACTTTACTTTCCCGAAGAGGATGGAATGCAGTGACAAAAAGGTGCTTTATAAATATGTAATATCCAGAGCGTCTCATACAATCAATCAATATGGCGCACACCAGTGAGGAAGCTGACACAAACACAAAGAAATCTATAACGCTCTTGTTAAACTACTTCATCGGAAGCTGCAATGACCGACTAGTGCATCTTCAATTATTCTTCAAGGATACACTAACTTCTAATGACATGCTTTGGCTTCCTTCCTTTAGTTCACACCAAAATCCATCTCCATATTACAAAACCGATTAAGACTCCAAATATCAATCTGCAGAACTTTGAGCATAAACAATCAGATTTCTGAATTATCGCTGATGGATATGGGGTAGATAATTAAAATAGCCTGTTTCTCATCGACCTAGATTTAGTCTTTAACTTTTCCAAAAATGTTTTCATTATAGACTTTTAGATACATTATGGTAGGTAGCTATTATGTTACAATATGCTATAAAATAAACATTTCTATAAATATTCTAGATAATCATATAAAAAATATATTATAATTTTATAAATCTAACAGCTATATGTAAGTAATACTAAACAATTAAAAATTGATACATCACATAGGCATCAAATCTATATAGAATTACAATATTAGTGTAAATAAAAACTACCTCGTCCAAATAAATAAATATGCCACAACATTTCGGTAAAATAATTCCGTATGTTATTTAGATTTGTTTTATAAAACTAATATACATATCACTGTAGATCTACACATGTGAAAATGTTTAAATATTGACATTAAAAGCTTTGATAACTTATTGCAACATTTTCTGTAGTACGTATTTTTCATTTTCAAAAACTTTTAAACTTTATACTTAATCGCAAAATGGTTCATATTATTAGAACTTTATATACATTGTTCATTGTTTACTCGTAGTTAGTTAAGACAAAATACCGCTTTGATTTTTTTTACTTTTCAACCTGCCTAGATTTGTTACAGACAGGCGGCCTTCCTTTTTGTAGAATATTTTTGTCACCAAAAGTCAGTATTACCACGCTCGAATTCCTACTCTCAATCAACCGAAAACTGGGGCTATCTGAAATATCAACGACGCTTTTTCGCACAAACGAAAGAGAGACTCAACATCAATACATAGTATAAAAATTAAATTTAAGTTTTAATAATCTTATAGATAAACATGCTGAAATAGATGATATTATAGGAACGCTTCAAACCACTGTTGGTATAAAGTGGGTACCTCTATACCTCTATAGTTATTGGAGTCAACGTTGAAGAATATTAGTGACAATAAATGTTTCAGCCGGATATTAGCTTATTTTCCTGATTGCTTTATTTTGAATTACACAAGAGAACCAACAAATAAACTTACCTGATAATTTCCTCTGCCTATCTATACCTACCGACTTTCCGAGAAGCAAAAATCGAATATCAAAAAGTATTCATTATAGTGGAGAAGGCGAAATAAAAAAACATTTATTCTCTTTATAAACAACGCAATAAGTTCAGAAAAGTAAAATTCACTTTCATGACCATGAATATGAAAATAGCAAAATTTATTATGAGAAATTTAAATTTAAAAGTACATCGTCTATACCATCAGTTTTAAGTAATTGCAAAATGTAGATAAAAGATAGACCTTTAATACCTACCTATTATAGATCAACAAAGATACTTTTACAAAATGAAGGAAAAGGAGCACTTACACCCTCCTACACACACACGCACATAAACAAAACAAAAATGTTGCAAATACATATTTTTAAATTAATGTTCGAAAATCCATATACAAATTCAGCTCCAGATAATGGTATGCAAAATGACCCTGTAAGTATGGAAAAGTACCCTGTATGTATGCAAAAAGACCTTGTTGTATAAAAAGACCCTTTGGTGTGCAAGAGCCATCTCTTCTAAATATAAAATTACGAAATCCTAATAAACGGTGAAACTGACATGGCTGAATGAGGACACAGTATAATATAATGTAATAACTCAACTACATGAACTTTGGAGTTTAATTTTTTAAAATGCTTGCAAGAAAATACAAAGAAACCTCGTAAGTAACTTTTGATTCATATACATATAAAGAAAAGAACAAATGGAAAGTAGTGGATAAATATCTTAACAAAAGATGTAGTAGCAGATACAATTGAAGAAATATGATACCACAAATAAATAATAACGACAACTCAGCTAAATATTTAGACTAAATTTGATAATTACTTGTATCCTATCTCACTAGTCAAAATGGCCTCTTCCAGAACTTTTTGCTTTCATCTACTGCTTCCTTTTCAAGTATTAGTCAATCTGAATAATTTAAATTCTATCAATATATACCATATCAACTACGCAATAGGAAAATAAAAAAATGTGTCAATACCTATAATCAAATTTTCTAAAGAATATTGGATTTGGAATTTTCAATAAAGTTCTGCTATTTGACATTTTTTTAAATGAATGAATTCTGCAAAAATGCCAGAGTACTAAGTGCCTACCGTTTAATTATCAACTATTTTTACAATTAATTTTAATTCACCAGCTGGTGAATCGAAATTAATTTGTACTATTTCAGTTGTGGGAACACTACAATTCATTTATTTTTGTAAAGAAAATTAGCCGGACAAGTATCTAATTTTAATTCCATCCAAATAACAGTAAAAAAATATTTAGATCAACAACTAACTTAAGGATATATAAAAATCAAATGTTTTTAAGCCTGATTGTTCCTACTTTATTACCTTCCTCTCCAATAAGAACTCGTCAATGCATCGAGTGAAGGCAACCTACCTAACCAAGAAATAAAAACGGATTATCTTCCTATGTTGCAGTTCTATCTGCGGCTAATTACCTAATCCTATTCCACCGTTGAATTATATTTATACAATCGTTTCTACTTTCAGTAGCTAGATGAGCCAAATGAAAGCAGCGTTTTAAGAGTTTGTGTACTTGTTAAGTTTTCATTATTATTAATAGTGACTGAAAATTGCTAACATTTTAATTTCATTTTCAGCAATTCTTTGTCACAACACCCAGTACCCTGTTTGCTCACTTATTTTCCACATGACGACTGTTGGGTTAGCTAACACCATGATGGTTTATTTTTTTGTAAAGATTTATTCTCTTGTTCTTGTTGTATTATAAGAGAATTGTTTTGTTATTTTGCATCCCAACAACATTCCAAGCTTATAGTCAACTCCTGCGCAAGGAATCTGTGTGCGCGGCGCATCATCATCCGTTGTACTGCTCCAGTTTTTGTTTTGATTTTGAACCCAAGTATTTACATTTGTTGTTGGAAAGTTGTAGTGAAATTGATAAAAAAACATTTTCGTTTTCAAATCACGTCGTCTTCAGCGTGCATATTATTTAGTCGGTGAATATTGCAACATAGTGTCAACTATTCTAGACTTCTTTTGTCAATATTCACTTCCATCACTCCAAAAGCTAAGTTTGGAAAAAATTTAACTTATATGACAAACATTTCCGTTTGTTGAATTCTTTCACAAAGCAAAACTAATGAGCCCGTCTTTGAAATAATTAAAATACATCTTAAATAGTGGAATTAATCACTTTTTGTAGAAAAGGTAAGTACATTTTAAACTTTCATTCATTTTAAATTACAGGGTCTATCTAAAATGTTGCTAAATTCGAAATTTTAAAAAATGGAAACAAATAAACCAATATTAAATGGTTATTTTTAAGAAAAACTGCAACTCAGCATGTATAAGATTGCACTGTAACATTAAATCATGTACCTTTTTGCCTTTTAAAATATTTCGGAAATTTTAATGGACAGATTTTATTTGTGATTCAATTTGTGTATTCAGCTTTAAGAATTTTAAAGTTGAAGATTTAATATTCCAACCACTAGATAAACAAACAGGCACAATAGCAAAAAATCGAAAAGAAATTTATATATCTTCGATTAACACAAAACATTGTCTAAAAGTAAATAGTTCAGTTGTATTCAAATTTAACATTTAGAAACATTTTTTTGTGCCAGACCCTATATTTCACATAAAAATATTATTTATATACATACATATCATTTAACAATTTTGACTCGAAAACTAAATAATAATTATATTTTTGCGTTAATCAAACATGACCAATTTATAATTTTAATATTATGTACATAATAATATTCTTCAGCAAAAATTATTAAGCATCTGCAATGTATCTAAAATTAATAGAGGGCCATTGTTATTGTAGATTTAAATTGTAAAACAAACATATTGTCAAAATATCTCATCGCATAGCTAATAAAACATAATATTGAATCGTAGTCAGTTAGTTATTTGTTAAACTAAATAATTTTTTATAGCTGCTTTAGTTTTGTTTCCCATTATATTTGGTTAATTTTTTGAAGCAATTCATTTTCAATAACATTCACGTAAAAACATGACTAATTAGATTATAATACTAATAAATTACATTACTCCCATTTTTATTATAAAATTTTCTACAGACTATGATCAACAATTGTATGTACCTACTCTAATCTTATAGAAATATTGATCACAATGGTTTAACCGAGAAGATATGTCGCCATGTTTGAATGATCATATATAAAATTTAACCGCTTGATGTTTACAGATCGCAGACAAAAATTTATCATTTCTAATCAATTAGGTAGGTACTTTTGTGAGTATAATAAATCTTACAAAATGAATACAAAACTTGACAGAATATGTACTTAATAATTATGCTTTCAAACTATTCCAAATAATTCATTATAAGTTCATAGTCATTTTAATCGACTAAATTGGGACTTGTCGACATAAATACCGAAGTCGCTAGCAATATTATGTTGGTTCTTGGTTCTCAGATTTATTACAGGACATCTTATTATATTTCATTACTGACACAATAATATAGTTAAATAGTTTGAAACAATCGATGTTATCACGTTTAGAAAAGGATAAATCAATATTATAATTTTCTTATTCGTTGGGAGTTGATATTTTATCTCCATACATACATATGGTTATGTATGTGTCGGAATACCTTTCCACATAATATGAAAATTTAGATTATATATTTTCCTCTTTGTTGAAATATCTGGCATGTAGTTTACCTACTTCGGCTTTTGAATTTAGCTGACCTGATCGAGCCAGATCACGATGAAATTTGAGCCGGATCAACACATTTTGCTGAAGATTACAGTGGGAGAGTGTCAAAACTTTGTAAAAAGACCTACAAAACTATAGCAGTTGTAGAAATAAATGTCATTTTGGCTAATTATTTTGGGTAAAATCTTAACTTTATAGATATGCTAAAGGTCTGATTAACACAACATTCAATTTATATTACTTTTCTCTCTTTCTGATTTATTTTCTCAATTAAATAAAAATGCGTATGAATTCGTGTTTATTTCTATTTATCAAATATTTTAACAGGAAAGTTAATATTACTTTTTCTCTCTTCTATGTAGATTTGTTATTTAACTATTCAATTCTAAATATAATTTCGGTATATACCACTACCTATAATTGAGATGAATATTGGAAGCATTTGGCTTTAAAATGTTGGCCATTTCTTCTTAATTATTTTAAAAAAATTTATAGGATCAATTAAAAGAGTTTATTTACTTTGATAAAAAAAATTATACGAAAAAAGTTGAAAATTTGTGACCACCAATAAAAATGATGTGGGATAATAACATCAATAATTCATTGAACCAACTCGAAATTTTGCACAGCTACATATGTATCAGAAATTGGAAAATAAATATCTGTGTGTTCAACTGTTTGTTATAAACTTTATATTGTCATTAATTGAAAATTCATTATCAAACGCATTACGATTTAGAAAATACATATTGTTTACATATCTCTCTGTATAATAAAAAATGGAAAACGTTCAAATTAAACTTAAGTTTCTAAAAACATTTTACTTAAATCATTTTTTGTAATTGTGACAAAAAATCCATCCCATAGCATTGATGATGCTATTCACAAATGAAAAATCTGCAATCTATGTAATAAAAGTATTCCAAAGTATAATAAAACTGCAAGTGTAAAAAATACTGATTGTGATTAGACCTACTTTTGTAAATTTTGACTATCAAAGAAACTAATTGAAAACAGTTGTAATAGTAAGTAATTCTATTATCAATTCATAACACTGATTGGTGAACAATAGTCTTCATTTCGGTACAAAAAATAGACTCGACTTGTATATGTCGGTAATCAAACGAATAAATCAAAAACTAATTGCCGTTCATAAAAATACCGGTATAGATATCAAGTTCCGGTCAAAAAGTAAGTAGAAATACTTACAATACCTAATACACCTACCTAGTCTGCTAAAACGGTATACTCAAGATATTCATGCATGCCCTATATAGGTACTGCAGTAATTATCAATGTATTGTATGTTGCTTTTTGCAAGTGATCTCTTGTAGGTAGCCTATAATTTTTCTAGCTCTCTAAACCATGCTAAACAATTATCGATATGTTCAACCACGAATCAAGTCGAAGTTCGCTATTATTTAGTATCCTATCTGTAAAACATTAGGTAAAATAGGGCAGCTTTCTCTAAAAGCAATTGCGTCCTGATTTTGCAGATTTAGGTACTGTATTATACGGTTGTATAATAAAAAACGAGTTCTATAGATTAATTTGGTTCAAGTTACTCTATGATTTTCCACTCGATTAATTGTCCACAGAAACGATTTCTATCTCTCTTTCGATAGTATTGGCCATTAGAAATGAATAGGTTTAATTTCAGGTAGATTGATATTAGAGGTAGTTGCGCTTGCATTTGACCCGAACTTAAACAATATAGCAAAACTATACATTCGGCCTGTGCTAGGTAGTAAAAGGGACTTTTGATACAGTCCGTCAATACTTGCACGCGTATTGAAGCATCGAGTATCTTACCAACATAGGTACTATTTCTATGGGGATTTTTCTTTTTTGTATAATAGGCACGAGCAGACGAGAAGACAATTCTGAGAAACCGATCAAAAGAAACGGTAAATTAATAATATCGACAAAAGATATATCCTTGCAGTTCTTTGTACAACTTCTTTTATGTTGGAATTTATGATTGGGTTCTTGTTCTTCATTTTTTAAATAAAAAGCGGTACCTTTGAATCTTATGCCTATGAAGCAGGTTTTTTAATTAAATATTTGTAAATTTATCTCGAAAACTATAATTGCAATAGCTAACTCACTTTCAAAAATTAAAACAAGAAAGCAGCAAAACAGTATGTTACCTAGTCTCCAATTTAAAAATGGGATAAAAGACGATGAATAAGTATTGTCTTTCAGAAAATTAATGAGCTAAATAGATATAATATTTGCCATATTCCTAGGTATACATAATTTGAAAATAGGTTTTTCTAATTCCTCTGCAATTTGTTTCATTTATGAAATACAAAAGTAATAATTACATGACTGCTCTGGGGTTATAGCAAAGTTATTAGGATTAACTACAAGAAGTTTTGTAGAATACTTCATAAATAATTAATAAAAGCACCATTAGCAGAATATAAAAATTTATAAAACTAATTGTCACATGCAATTATTTAGGTACACTACATATGGCAGTACTATGGCAGTACGTATGGCAGTACTAAATATGTTTTAAAGTAATTTTTATAAAAATACCCTCATCACGAAGAGCAGCTACAAATTAGAAAAGTTGAATGCCATATCTAAAATAGAAAACTAATTGTGATTTTAATTTATAGAATTTATAAGAAAATTATAAATAGGTATATGTTCCAGGCATTTAGTGAAACTAGGCATTACACGTAATGCCTGAAAATCAGTCAATTTGTGAAATAGCATTAGGTTTGATTTTTGTTTGTAAAAGATCTAGATGTCTACAAAAATAATAAAATCTAAACCATAACACTACAGTTGTCTAATTTTAAAAAGAAAAATCTCTCTCACTTAGGCCAAACTAAACCTAATCCTATTTCAAAAATTGACTGATTTTCAGGCATTACGTGAAATGTCGTTTCACTAAACGACCGTTGTCAAATAGCTGTGGAATATTTAGATTTATTGAATAAAATCAATATTGTAAGAGCACATCAATAGCCCAAAAAGGTTATTTTTTATGATATTTTATTTTGTATTTAAATAATATTGCATCCTGTTGTATAAAACCTAAAGGTCACGAAAAAAGAACTAGAAAATCTTTTAACACTTAGTTATTACTAGTTATTACTTTATCAAATCAAATCGTACTTACATAAAATGTATTATTTATCGGATAGCTGTTCTTAATCAATTAGATTTTATCGCAAGATAATAAATCTATTTGTCAACTCCTCAAAGATTTTGCATTATTATCTTAGTAACAAGCATCCGCTAATCAGTTAAGAAGTGTATCTACCTACCTACCTAATAATATATTTAGATAAATAAGTAAGACACCATAAAATTAGATCTAAGTTAGTCTTTGTAAATGGACGCAGTAGCAACGACTCAACCAGGTTTTATCAATTTTCCAAGAAATAATTACGCAGCATCGGTGCGCCATATTCTTCGCAGACTGCAACTGAGGGTTCTCATATTAAAAAGCACAGAGATAGCTGGCCAACAGCTCATTTCTAATACATGAAAACCATGTCGAGAAACATTAATCTTTCCAGTTTTTTTTTCTTATTAATTATTCCCATTTTTACTTGACAGTCTATTTACATATACGTCACCAAATCCGTCGCCAGCAATTACACCACCAAAAGAAACACAGAAACTATCATTTATCATACCCAGAATCTTGTAAATACAGAAAACATGGGGTACTGATAAATAACAGCTCTTTTATGCATCATGCTTATATAAACTACATCAAGTGACTACCACTAACCATACATACAAAAATATTGTAACTATATAGTAAAAACCATACGAATTAACAACACACTATACCACCGCAAAAAATTAAAACAACCGATTTAAAGATTAAAGCAAAAATACACAGAATTTTAATGCTATAGAAAGAATTTATTGCACAACAATCATTTAAGTATTTAACAGCACTCAACTAAAAAGAAGGACCGTCCTATTAAAACCCCATAAAATGTCTTTGTATAATAAAATCCTACATGTCCCATTTTACATTAAGTATTAAAAACCTTCAAGAGTTGTCAATAAGCCATTTTATAGGCACTAAAACGGTGTCTTTACTCAGGCTGTCGATCTAACTGAATAGATGGTGCGTGTCACTCCATATAAACTAAACTTATCTCGTTATTTATTAATTAATTAATGCACAAAAATAGCCAAACTATAGAAGGTGCCTTATGTTATAAATTTTACGAATTGACTCAATAATTCAACATGTCAAGGGGCTACATACGTCACTACATATAGTCAGTTCAGAAATTAATTGTTGTATACATAAAAATACATAGGCACTCTATTTAGAAATATTTCTTAATTACTTAAAAGCGGAAATGGTAACATTGCAGTATATGCACACTAGTACAAGATGCAGAATTAGTGTGTGTGTGCATATCCATAACATAACTTAAAATTAGCCCAGATTGGCAGTTACTACCTAGTACTTAATAGAATTCATTTTTCTGTTGAGTTTTATTGTTTCATTTAAATAGGGAAATAAACTGCAGATATAAAACAGAATTATGTATTTATTTTCGTCATCTAAATAATATGAAATAGAATTCATAAAATAATTTGCTTTAGCTTGGTTTGTCTAGCTGTCAGTTTGCCTAGATCGTAGTTTAATTCTTTCTTCTGAAAATATCAGCAGCCCCATGTAGGTAGGTACATTGTTGTTTGAATGATTGATCGAAAAGCCAGAAGGATCCATTATCAAATTAAAATCAATTAGTTGATCATATTTATAGGTCCAAATAAACATATCATATACATCTAATTGACTAGGCTCTAAACTGATCTATTATATCTAGAACTTTTTAGACAGTTAGCAATTAAGTCAAATGAGAGCCAGTCTTGATGTGTCAATTCGGCAATAGAACTGCTGACAAAACATGCGATATTCTGGCATATTATCCAATTGTAAAATTCATTTTAATATGCTGACAACTTCATATGTATATGAGCTGCCAACATATTATGTGGATAGGCTAATAATAAAAATTCATTGTCTAATCTTATCGATAACTATAAAATTTATGACCGGATTCGATTTATTTTTATTTTAAATTAAATAGTATCTTACGTTTCAAATGTACTTTGGACTAATTATATAATCAATGATTTTATTTTGTAGATTCAAAATGACTCCCCAAATAAAAAATGTAATTTACAATCTTCTATTTATCACTCTATATGCCATACTCAACCAAGATTCAACTGCTTTGGCCAATAAACCATTTACCATATCTGAAGGGAAAGAAGTAGGTTATGAAATAGCCAATATTGGCGAACTGTTCAGCCTAGACATGACCAAAAATCCTTACATAAGGATGCTCACTCCTCCAGTTGACTTCTTTGCTATTGACAATAAAGGAATACTCAAGGTCGTGAAGCCAATAGACCGTGACAAGCAATGTAATCAGCAAGCTGAATGCCAAATCCGCTTGGGCATCTATTATGGACAGCAACAAACGCCCTCCTACGATGCAATAACTATACGACTGAAAGACATCAATGACAATGCGCCGGTCTTTTCTGCAAACTCCACAGTAGTAAATATAATTGAAAACACTCTACCTATTGATAACCACAAAAAACTATTTCAAGCAGAAGATGCTGATCTTAAATCGGATAACCACGGCGTCAAATATTATGAGCTACAAGGTCAGGATGGATCCACGTTCGAGTTAAGGTATGAAGGCAATGATGAACCTCCCGAACTTTACATTAATACGCCATTAGACAGAGAGCAACGAGCCAACTACACGCTCCGCGTCCTGGCAATTGACGGAGGTAAACCAGCCCTAACTGGCACATTGACAGTGTATGTTCGAGTGACGGACATCAATGATCATAAACCAGTATTCCTTCAGGGACTTCATGATAATTCAAGGACAGAACAAACTCTAAAGGAGAATGCTCCAATAGGGAAAGAAGTTCTGAAAGTAACGGCAACTGATGAAGACTCTGGAGACAATGCTCGCCTTACCTATCAATTGTCTAAACCTCCGAGAACAAGGGAAGAACGTCTGGCTGCTAAATTCTTTCATGTTGTGACCAAAAACGGATCCGGAGTGCTATGTGTCAAGCAAAAACTAAATGCAAACGAAGTTGGGCCAAAAGGAAAACTTGACTTCTTCATTGAAGCAAGAGATTCTGGCCTACCATCTTTATCGTCACAAATAAAAGTAACAGTGAAAATCACAGATGTGAATAACAATCGGCCAGAAATCACCGTGCGATACACAAAAGGTATAACGGCCGGTTCATTAAAAGAGAATGAAGAAAGAAGAGTAATGATCGCCGAGGTGTCAGTGAGAGATCCCGATAAAGATGCGGGGGGACAAGTTGACTGCCAAGTTGATGATTTACGATTCCAATTAGAAGAAATATTAGCATATATGGCCGATTATAATGCCGGTGAAATAAAGAAAACATATAAACTTACGTCACTAAAGCCAATAGACCGTGAAATAACACCACAAGTACGTTTTCAAGTTCTATGTTCGGACAATGGCCATATTTCAAAGGACAGTGTTAGTGTTCAACTAACTGGTACAGCTGTGGTTGTTGTAAATATAACCGATGAAAATGATAACTATCCCATATTCAAAACTCAAAACTTTCACTTTACTTTACCAGAGAATAGACCACGCTTAAACACGGATCATTATGATTTAGGCAAAGTCATTGCCAATGATTCAGATTCCATGGAGAACAAAGAACTGGAGTATTCCATAGTTGATTATTCTGGAACAAATTTCTTTAAGATAGATCCTAAAAGCGGTATGCTATCTGCGATCCAATCATTTGACAGGGAGGAAAAGAGGCTCGTCACACTTTATGTACAAGCTCGTGATATGGGCATAACAATTCAACGGTCTTCAACGGCAACTGTGCTGGTAAGTAACCACACTATTATGAAAGTCTAGAATTCAAAAACATTAATTGTTTATCTTAATCAGAAAACCATGACTGTTATGGATTTTAGTAAATTTCTCTAGCTAGTGAACAGGAGTTCATCCATATTTTATTTTAAGTGTATTGAACTAATGTAAATATGTAGGATAACTTTTATCATCAATCACGAAGTAAATTTTCTAAATTACAAAAACCCGTAGGCAACATTTTATTCCATATACTATTTTTATTTTGATATTTTAGGTAACTATTTTGGATGAAAACGACTCCAAGCCAGTATTTTCTTCAAGCTGCATATTCGACGTTCCCGAAAATATGCTTGGAGCATTTGTTGGCAAGTTAGAGGTTCAAGATGATGACCTGGGGCCTCATGCATCAATAAGATATTCTTTGGAGGATAAACACAACAACTATTTTACTGTTCATCCAACCACGGGAAAAATTCATACAAAAGGAAAACTAGATCGAGAAAAACAATCGAATTACGAATTTAATGTAAGAATGCCACAGAAACTCTACCTCGTATACAGTAAAAAAGTTAATATTTAATATGTTTAGCTAGAATTATAATTTGACTGTAAATAATACAGAAAATGAAGGTAAAACAAATAAAAATCAATTAAAACATTCCACATTATATAATAAATAAAAATAGTACACTATTTAAATTGTTTAATTTTTTTAATGATTTAAACTTGTAATCACTAAACAGATGATAAAGGTAATAAGTCAAGAATTTCTGTATACATTCTTTTTAAATAAATTATAAATTAAAAGTCTGTGAGAGGTAGGTGTTTTTAAAAGAAAGATTACCACACAAACGGGTGTATGTACTTTGTGTGTATTTGTATGTATTTGTATGTATTTTGCGTCATCTTGCTATGCTACAAAAGATTTCATATAATATTAAAGTAATTAAAGTTATTTTAAAGTAAATATAGTTCAGTCATTTTTAAACCATGAGCTTCTAAAATTGAGTTATTGACTCTAAAATCCACCGCAAATTCATATACATATAATAGTCCTTCCGTTGTTCTATGTATTAATTCAGATTTTTGTATGCTATAAAAAACATTTTAAATAAAGTGTATTTCAGATATGCTACACACACTAAATAGAAAACCTATTGTCCTAATAAAAGTCCATTTGTTTTTTTAAAAATAAAATTAAAGGTTTTAGCAGTGGACAATCCAAAAAGAAATCGACGCTACGGTAACAACAAGAATATCGCAACAGATTCTCCACTAGTTAGCAATACAGCAACCTGTGCGGTAATAGTAAACGTATTGGACGAAAATGACAATGCTCCTGTTTTTAAAAAACCAGATTCCAACACTCAAATAGTTCTAGACCCAACAAAAAGTGCAGGGTTCGACGTTTTTGTGACAGAAGCAAACGACAAAGATAGTGGCGACAATGGAACAGTTCGATACCAATTAGAATATGATACAAGTTATCGAGAACTATTTGGGGTAAGTTGCCTTAAAATAAATATTGAACTATCTCGAGATCAAGGATATGGACCACAATGCCAAAATAAAATGTTTTATATCTAGAATATGTACAACTGGTTAAGGCAAATCAATTATAAACAAATGCAAAACTATAATCCATATTTGATAAATCGTAGACTTGAGTACATTTCGAATGAGTACAAAAGATCGAAATAAGATCTGGTTTTCATAATACCTTGTGACTGTATAGCGATAACTATAACTTGAATCTCACTTAGAAATCATAACAAAGAGGAAAGAAAACGTTTTTTTAATACAAAATACCAAACTATCTTGTTTTAAAATGTCCTAAAATTTCGAGGACCATAATACCTTCCATCTTGTTTGTATTTTAGATTGAAGAAAGCTCTGGAAAATGCTTTCTTAAACGTATGGTAGCTGACGGTGATCCGGCTCACTTTGTGCTCAAACTTCGAGCTTATGATCTGGGAACTCCAAAGAGATTAAATGCCACATTGAGCATCACTGTAGTACTCGACAAAACCGCGGGACCCGGCTTCAACGGTTACAACCAGCATCTGGGTGGGGGCAGTCTAACTAATAATGTCCTTTCGGACCAGACTATTATACTTCTCCTCGTAGGACTATTTCTGTTACTTCTCCTAGCTACAGCATTTATAGTTCTGCTTGTACGCTATCGTCATATCTTCGTCCGCAACCGGCTTATACGACAAAAGAAACCTGGTAAGCACTACTTCACAACATTATCCAAAAAATTACTAAGGAAGAGAAACTATTGATGTTTGAGATAGGTGTGAAATTTTCGGCAAAATAGATAAGATAAGGAATAAGGAAGGACGAAAAATGCGAAAAAAATAGTGAAACTAATGAATTTGAAAAAAAATCTTTAACTTCCCTGTCTATTCTGAAGAAGGTTTAAAGCCAAAAGGTTTAAATTTATTTCAAACAAAATAGCTTCTCCTTAGTGAGTTTTTTTTATCATTTTTTACCATTTACCCACAAACCTGCATTTAAACACCGAATAAATGCAACATGGTAAACATTAGCTAAAAGATTCATAAGTAAAATAAATTCATTAATAGTAAAATACTATAAAAAAGAATAAGACTCATTTTGTGTGTATTTTAATCAAATTATCCCAGTTTCCAAACAAAGGTTATTCAATTGTCTTATTATTACTTCTAGTAAATAATTAAAAAATGAAATGATTTTCCTTCAAATTTTAGTTAAGAGTAAATAATTGCTAATTATTTTTCTAAGCTAAAACAAATGTAGAATAATAATATATGAAGTAATCCCTGAATCTTTGCTTATAATCGTTTTAAAAACGTCTTTCCATCACTTATTTAGTACCTATCGTAATTAGTTACCATATGCACAACTTTATAAAAATAAATCTACGAACTTTCCATGCACTGAATTAGATAGATTTTTATTTCAACATATCACCTTTGCATCAGACTCCTTATACAATAACAAGAAAATTTTAAAAATAGTTTCATTTATTTTTTAATCCATTTATTTCAAATCGATACTAACAAAAAAATGATGTCCATAAATATCTGAAGTACAAAAATATACATATAACAACTATCCCCATTTAAACTACACAACAAAAATATCACTCTGGATAATTGTAGTACCAGTAGCATTAATTGTTTCATTTTAGAAGAGATAATTAGTCATAAATTTTAATAAATTATTACAATTAAAATGAATTAGAACTTGTGATGTGTGTAATATTATGGATTATAATTCCAGTGAGTAATCTATCATACCTTAGTACATAATTGACACATTTCTAACTTATTAATAGTTAACCATTTTGTTTTACAAACTACTGCAGCACTATGTCATGTAAAAAGTGCATCAGAAATTGACAAAAATGAGACTTTAACACCATATCAATAATAAATGCAGGTTGTTTTAGTCATGATACCTACTATCTCTTTTAGTGACAGAATTTATGCTCTTTGGCTTAAAACAACATTTGAATTGCACCCATGTAAAATGTAAAATGTAATAAAATTTATTTTAGGAAATGGCTAATCCAATAAAATTTCTGTCAAACTTGATAAAAGTTGTGTCAGTGAAGACGGGGAATCTCATTAATTAATGGAAATTAAATAAGGCAATCAAACTTAATCTAAATTAAATTAATTGTATTTTTTTTTTGAAAATGCACCAAAATAGACAGAAACCTAAACATTTTTTTAAAAATCCAACCTAACTCACAAATATGAGAATGGAATACTAAAAGCATTCATTATATTAATTGGAATAATGTCTTTACTATCAATCAGATCACTGATCTTAGGAGGGATAATTTACGAGCTTCTAGATAGTCTGTCGTCTAATGAATACAAATAATGATAACTTTTAATGACTAAGTGTACTATGAGCTAATAAATGCCTTCTATCAGAATAATAATTATTATTCATTGCTACTACCAAAACCCAAATGGAGTGATTTCCTGGATGAATCTTGATAATACCACGCCTGTTTCACCAGACTACGAGTGTTATATATTGATTACAGTATTTGGGGTCTTGGAACTAAAGTTAAAGGTAAATTCAGAATAATTAAACATCAGATTCGATTGGATTTCTGAATATCTCTCTTTTTTTATAACAGTCTAAACTTTGATTTATTATTTATTAAGGAGAAATATCCAGGTTTCTTTAAGTAAAATGTTTATCTGAATTAACTATTATTCTACAGTAAAAGCTAATTATTGTCTTTGATTGCTAATTGGAATAGATGAAAACTATTTTGTGTTTTTAAATGTGGTCATATAGTCAATAAGCAGTTCTGAAAACAACTATAGATAGTCCGTGTAAGGCAAAAATTCCTCAAATTTGTATATAAGCAGATAACAATGTTAATAACCATCTGTCTGTAATAGCTATACATATGTATTTTATAAAAAATTAAATAAAACAATAAAATTGCTTAATAACAATAAAACAGTATAAATTTCCCAAACTAATAAATTTCGATATGATTTTATAAACAGTGCTAAATTACGCCAAAATAAATTATGATTTCTCCAACTTAATTATTGAATTTGATGTTTGCGTCATGTTTTTTAGAAGATTGACAATTACCCATCTTATTTGTATCTTCTATTCAATTCAAATGAAATTATTTTCTCATACTCCTTGACTATTCTTACGAAAATTATAATTAGCTTAGTTAAATAACATGTAAATTATATGTATAAAGATATATTGTGTATGTGTAGTTAGTAAATTTTCCCCTAATTGATATTATTATATGTGTGCCTACAAGTTAATGGATGGGAATAAAAGAATAAATAATTGTTTGAGTCTTTAATTACGTCATTGTTCGTTTAGCAAAATAACTTTAAAAAAAATTCAAATAGTTTAAGTTTTCATGTATTTGTAACTGCATCACGAAACAACTTTTTCTTTTAATTCTTTTAATAGAGTAATGTGATAATAACTTCATTAGAGGTTGTTATAAATTTGGTTAAATTCACTCCATAAATGATTGATTTTATGCAAAATTAATAGTGCAAAGGCATTTATGATTTTTTTTAAATAATATAAATTAACCAAGTCATAGAAATGAAATATATTGGATAATATTTTGTTTAAAGAGTATCTCTGTTGTGATATGTACAAATTTGGTAGATGAACTCACCAAAACATTTAGAGAAAAGAAATTTAGGTAAAGCAATCAGAAAATAACTTTAGTTTACAAATAGTACAGATTTAAAATTCCTTAATTTTAACAAACAGGTTACTACGAGCATAATATAAAAAAGTAAAAAGTAATAAAACAATGTTAAAATATAGACACAAATCATTAATCGAAAAGTCAGACTTTTATAGGACAATTCGGACACTTGAATCTTTCACTTTAGGACCTCAAATCGTGATGAATACAATATCTTCGATTTTCATCTCCATGCAGTAACAGCGTTTCAATTTGTTCAAGTGTCTGTTGTTTTTTGAGTAAAAGAAGAATGTATTGTGTATTTCCCCTTGATTAAAAGCGTCATTATCAAGAGATATTTCACAACTTATCTCCTATAACTAGTTTGAATTTATAATAAAAAGGACTACCAAACCAATCTAGTTTGTCTTCGTTATATATTTTTTTGTTCGAAAAAAGCAACACTCTGTTTATCGTCCACACTACTGTACATTACCATAATATATCATCACTAAGGAATTTGGCAGAATTGATTTGACAAGTCTGATACAGGGAAATATATATCCTATCCACTTTGTTGATGTATTCGATATTGTTGTTCCTTTTTAGTCAAAAGAGAATAGTCCTTAGCGGCTTTAAATTCGATTTTCTTTTAATCTGCAAATGACGTGGTTATTAAAAACAACCAGATTCGAATTGATTAAGCAAATGTCTCTAAAATGTATGACACCTACCGACCTACGTATCTATAAAATCAGCAACACAAACACAAAATATTTGCTTATTAAAAAATAGAACTGTGCATGCATTTAAATACTACATTTCAACAACACAAGGTTATACGAGTATTTATGTATACAACTCTTTTTATTTTTAATAATTCCCATTTGAACGAAAATTTAGCAGTTCCTGGATTAGATATTATCATGCAGAGTCATGCTGCTAAAAAGTAGTGTTCCTGTGAAGAATTTTGTGTATTTACCATAGAAATCTTCTCCAATTTGCTTAGAATCATTGGTAAAAATAAGAAAGTTCTCTTCTCAAATTTCTAAGCAAAACAGTCTATTACAAAATTATCTATTTTTAAATAAAACCATCGTGTTTTAAAAAAAACTACATTGAATATAGCCCAGCTCTATTTATGTATATTTCATTTCTAAAAAAATCTGCAATAAAACTTACAGTCACTAAAAGCATCTAAACTATCTTTTTGACACAACAATCCAGCCTTTAAAGTCAGTCAATTTTATCATTTTTATAAGCACATCTCTATGAATTCGAATCTTTATGATAATGATGTGAATATTGTTTATTCAAAGTTAAAAGGAGAAGTTGCCTCCCAAAGGTATAAAACAATGTTGAATAAAAAAAGAACACAATGAAAGATTCTAGCTGAAACTCCGCTTATGTTTTCATCAACTGTTATAGCACTGCATCCCTATGGCTAACTCGTACAATTATAGAAATAAATGCATGTAGGTACAAACCATATAGCCATCTTAATGGACTTCATACTAAGAAAGAAATTATTTACTGTTTATATGTTACCACCCGTTCTACTACATAAGATGTGTTTTACCAAAAGTAGAATTTGAATTATGGAAGGAAGCATTCTTGTTTATGATGTGCATATAATGGCTCTTTATTGGACTGTTTTAGTTATTTCAACCAAATAACCAAATTAAACCATTTGAAATAAAATTAAAATAAAACATATTTTTTGACAAATGTAATTACGTAAAATTCAAAGAAAATTATAACGATGTTATTAACTTTTGTCAGATGATTTGAATACTATTAAGCTTACAAAAAAAATATTTTATAATTTTAGAGTAAATAAAGTCCGAGATTTGAAAACAAATGTTATATTATAATTCAAACAAACCATCTATGTAAGTAGGTTCAAAATGTTATCAAAATTGGTTATTGTTTAGAAGAAGGAAGAAAATGGAAAACAAGAGACAAAATTAGAACAAAATCAAAAGATTTAAAAATGCTGTATACACAGCTTCTAATATAAACAATTAAACCGATTCTGATAAAATTGGTACACTACTCAATTATCATGAAAGTCTGTTGCAAAGGTTATAGTTAATTTCAACTATCCTACATATAAAGCCCATTTAGGCGAGGCTGAGCTTTGGAGAGAACAGCAAATTGCCAAATGGTTCCTGTATTTGATAAAACTTTAAAATTACAAACTATTTTATTTTGTTTCAGAAGATTTAAGAAATCCGCCACCAGCCTACGAAACAGGAGGGTCCGATGGACGTCAATACAAGGTAACACGTGAATAGTTTTCATGGATATTATTTAATGTTAAAATTTAATTTATTAACAATAAATTAGATTAATTAATAAAAAAACATGAACAAACATCTTTTTTTTCACAATACCAACTTCCTGATTAGACTATTTTTTTAAATATTCTATTTCAAAAGCACGTTCTCATGAATTTGCAACAATTATTCTTACAATTTTTTTTTACTTTTGATTTTAGGAATCCGATCCACACCAAGGCCAAACTTTACTAAAACCAGACATAGGCGATTCTGATTTTCAACGTAAGTTTACATTCGTATACTTACCTACCCGACACAATTAGATGTTAACAACAATAGTCGGATGTTTTGTTAAAACATGTCGATATATTACACTGTGACTGCCTATACACTTATGAGTACAAAAAAGAATGACTAATTTTAAAACTATTTAGGATAACCCTAGTTCAATAATCTAATAAAATAAAATGTCATCATTTGATGTCATTAACGACAATAAAAACAAAATTGGAAAGTTAATAATATTACGAATAGCAATGTATCTACTCAACCTCAATCTACAAGTAGAAGGCAAGTTATTATATATGCCATATTATATGAGCATATGTAACTTTTATAATCTGTAAGATATTATGAAGATTAAGGAAAGATGTTCTCGAATATACATATATAAACTACAACAAGGTTTAAATAGTATAGAGGTAAATGTAAATTGCAATAAAATTAGATGCATTTCTAAGACAAATAATTATCTGCTTATGAAAGGTTCACTTTACGTTATCAATTTTCCATTCGAACCAAAGTCAATGATCCATTATTGTAATCCCAAAAATAATCCGTTTTCATTATGTAGTCGGCAACTACAATTTTGGGAAATTTCATTTATGTAGATTATTTTGTTTTTTGTTCACGAAAATATCGTTTATGCTGTTAGGCCGTATCTATATGCATATCTGCAGGATGACAATAATAAGCCCCGTTACTTTACATTGTTCCTCTGTAGAATTACATATTATAACGCTGGTTAAATTAAACTAAATCGACTAGCGGCTACATTTTAAATTATGTATTTTCCTAGAATACCTCGAAGAAAAATATTTTTTATACCTAAATACTTTTACTGGTTTAACTATTATCAGTTCCAATTACCCAGCTATTAATTAGTTTTATTACACATCATTAAGTAAAGTAATCATTTCTAAAATAATACTGATATGAAAAAAAGTAACTAAAAATACAACATTTACATATATTTCTTTATGGAAATAAATAGTAATTTAAATAGCCTAAAAAACATTGATTTTGAAAATTATTAGGTCAGAGTATAATTCTTCAGTAGTTTAAAAAACACTAATAAGTATAATAATTTGAAAATTTAAAAACAGTAAAAGATTAAAAATAACAGCTGATTACTAAAAATATATAAACTTTTTACCGGAATGTAAAATTATTGGGCATAGATTGATTTTAAAAATGAAATAAAATAAAAGGTGATTTTTTAAAGTATTATCCAAAATGGCAATGTAAAAATACAAATTGTAACTGTTGGTTTTATCACGCAGCACAGTAGGTATCTTTGGAGGTAAAATGATTTAAAACTGAATGACCGATTTTACACTTTCTATTATTTCAAAGTATTAGTTTTAAAAATTGTAAGGTGTTAACTTTAAATGTGTATCTTTATTTAGTAAAGCTGTCGTAATAATGAATTATATCATATAAAAATTGTTTTAGTTTAACAGAAAACATTAAAAAAATAACTCACCCGATATAAATAAAGTTATATTTTTATTGTTATGTATATTTATTTAATGTCAAGTCAGAAAGATGAAATACGACTTGCAAATTTAACATTAAGCGAAATAAAACCAGTTAATGCTTTAATTTTGATACAGGTTTCGAACACAGGTTCACTTTAAGAACAATGTACTTCTATCCAGCTATACGCTCATTATATGTATATTATGTTCACCGTTTAATTTATAATCTTAATTTTTTTTAAACTAATCTAAACTTTTAGAGATTCTTTCGTTCACTGTGAGATCAGTTAGTTAAAACAGTTACAACTCGGTAAAAACACTAGATACCAATTTTAGGCATGCAGTTAGTACGTTTATCATTGTCATTGCCCTCTGGTTGCACCCTGTCCACAAAAGTAAACCACGCTAAATATGTACGTGCAAAAATTGTCTGATTTTATCGGACTTGATAGCTAGAATTTCAAATTTTAGACGTTTTGTGGAAGCACTAGCTAAGTCACATACCTAATTTACAATAAATCTAAAATTCTCTTTGCCTAAATTTACTTATTTGTTTTTCTAAAACTATTTTGTTTAATAACAAAATGTAATAGGACACTTATCATCAATAAATTTAAACTATAATTTAGAGTTCAATCTTGGTCCTTTTATTTCAAAATTCAATTTGAATATTAATTGAGATCAAGTTGAGTGATTGTTCTATAAATATGGCACACATAAAAAAAATTAGATGCTATTTCTCTAGTTTTGGATTAAGGCCGTTGAGCAAATTTCACTTGCTATACAGCAAGAGACAAAATTAAATTTCCAGCTGTCTTTGCTATATAGGTAGTATGACAACATGTTTCATTAATAGATAATAAAGCCCCTCTCTTTCTGCTTCCAATTGCAACATATTAAATAGCATGAGTCAACCAGAAAAAACACATGTACCAGTTTTGTCGGAAATGTATCAAAAACAAAACCAGAAACACCATCTAGTTTTAATTCTTAATATAGTAATCAGAAGCTCATAGGCTAACCTGATGTTGTACGTTGTTACTTAGAATTTCTTAACTAGCGTTTTAGATAAGAACAGGTAGCTAGCTATGTACCTATCTACAATGTTTGTTAAAGCTGTTAATATTTCTATATTATAAGCCATTAATTTCTTATATATTTTTATAATTGAATAAAATAGATACAATCAAATAAATGTGTTAGAATATTCATAAAAACCGATATATGTATATACAGAGGTACTCAAAAAATCCGACAAGAGATGGATCTATGTAACTAAACTTTTCCTTATCTTGTTTCTATCCTATGCACTGTACTTTTGGAGACTCAGGTGTTTATTCTTTGCTTTTATTTATATCAATTTATAGTTTTCAGTGAGCCACATAAAATATTCATAGAAGAAATGTGGTTCTATTCTAGATTGTATACGTATATATGTATCTATGTATCTATGCCCAAATATACTGTTACAAAACATTAAACACCATGTTAGGTATACATAAAATTCAATGCAATTTAGTTATAGAACAAATAATTTATAATTCTGTATCAGGTATGATAAAAATCTGACATTCACATACATAAAGGGAAGGTGACCAAAAGTAGCCTAACTGTACCTACATATGTATTATGTAAAAAACTTTATTGTATTGTGCATAATATGATAGCCGGAACCAAAGGCAATATTATTTTAAATAAATTATGATTAAACCACGTATCTACATATAATTTAGCAATTAATGTACCTAGAAGTTTTAAGTAATAATAACATTATTGTAATACATAATTTTACCTACAGAATGAACGTTATAAGCTTTTAAAAAAATTTTATGTCATGTAGTTTCAAAATAATCGTGACCAGTCAGCTTGACCATATTAATATTTAGTTTAATTAAAATTATTTATTATATCAAATGTCTGAATCATTTCTTTAAATTGTTAATCGTGTAAGGATTATTGAATTATGTAGCTACATTTTGACATAAGTGTTGGCAGATATCCATGGATTTATTTATTACATTGTAAATTTATTATCATCACTGTGACAGACAGATATCCGGATAAAAGCAATGTTTGCACGAATTTTATTCATACGCCACAAAGCTCAATAATATTAGATATTACAATTTCCAATAAAACAAATAAATGTAGTTAGTTACATGTTTCGAAAATAATATATTTCTGGTTCTAAGTTTAAAAATAATACAAAATCAATAGCACATTTACCTATAGCAGTTTGTCACGTATTTTTTTGTTAGTCTATGGCAGTGACTTTTTAACTATTTTATGCACCCATCTCCTACATAGTAAAATTATAAACTTCCACAAAAAATATTTTACTAATTTATTACTTTCGTGATATGTAATGTTTCTTGAACAAGTAACTTTCACAACATAACCTGTACAATTAAATCATTTTTATGAAACCATGAAATTTAAGACAACTGTATTTTTTGTTTCAATTTAATGGTTTTACCTACAGATTATTACAGGTCGATATATGTAGATTAATATCAAACATTTAATTTAATCGAGGATTTCCGCCTAATAAAAAAGATCGTTCATGTAGGTTATGGCCTACACATGCTACCTTACAAGTCAGAAAGCAATATTTAAAAATTTCGCTTTCTTATTAGGCAATTAGCGAGACGCATTTCTATAATTGACAATATTATCAACAAATTAGATTAAGATGTAAACTTGAAAACGTTTAACAAATTTCTACCTCTAGTATTTGCAGCAAGGTCAAATATCGCTAGCCAGACATTAATTGCAGTAGTTTAATCTTTACAATTAAAATTTCCATAGCTAAATTATTACGCACATAGTAGAACTTAAATTATGTTCAATTTGCAATATTATACAACCTATTTGGATGGCTAGTAGTTAAGATTCAAAAAGAGATAAATTAAATTTCTAGTATTTAATCTATATACGTCTGTATTAGGCATACATATATATTATGATATCCACATCACAGTATATAAAAAGATATACACATACAATATGGCCTATAAAATAGAGATACAATAATCTGAGGGTGGTAATTTTGTAGACGGAATTAAATTGTTTGACAAAAAAGTAACTGCTGTTAGTTCATAAAGATTTCCCCATAATTTTGGATTTCGATTTGATGTCTAATATGTGTATACATTTCTACAAGTGTAACTATTGACTTTAACCCTCCAGCCGATCCTGTGTATCTATCTCCTTCTAACATGTCTAGTACTTAAAACAAAATGGTTTTACCTAGCACTCAAAGGGGCACGCTTGAAAATTCGCCTTAATGATTTTTGATCAACCAAATCTACTAAGTGGCATATTAGCCATCCTGATCCAATAGCGTCTCCAAAATGTGGATTAATTGATTTTATACCATAGCATAAGACTGACACCAACGATTTAGTAATATTGATATATGACAAGTCAAAATGTGCATATTAATTGAAAATTATTTCAATTAAATCATGTCAAATGAAGACTACATCTAACGGAAGTCCTCGTGATATTTTAAATGGGATAGTACATGCAGTAGATTAAATGTTTTTGACATATTCTATAGAACATAAGAGCAAATAGATAACTTACAGTCTAAAACGATTTTAAAGGAAAATAATTTCCATGCAATAAGAAATGCTAGACAATTTCTGAATCTATTCCTCTATTAATACTAAAAAAATTACAATTTTCTTCATTTATGATTATTGTTATTATCATCATTTTAATTCTACATGACGTCGGTAGGCTAGGTAACAATAACCAATAAATATTATAGCTACCTACACTGTGAATAAAATGGGTCCATATGAGGGTCCGGCGAGCTCCTATATGCGGTCCCTTAGGGTCCGTATGAGAAAGGTAAAGGATCCGTATAAAAAAGAGTCCGTAATTACAATAGCTATTTTCTATACTTTGATATAAATTATTCTTAACCTAAAGCGTTTTATATTTTATTGTTCAGTGAATTTATTGTACACAAATACCTTTGCTTATACTAATCAAGTCACATTTAGCAATAGTTGACTAAAAATTATTAGAGAAAACCAATAAAATTGATTTATCCATCTCAAGAAGAAACTGAACAAAATTGTATGTTAATTTAT
>JAUYWI010126849.1:0-10047 GCA_034780595.1 Parotoplana pacifica | reverse complement strand
ATTGAACAACAAAAGCAAAAAGAGACTTTATTTTGTATTAAAATGAGATTCCAGTGAAATATGAGAATGATTCGATCTCTTATCAGTAGGTATTGGTGTCTACAATTTATTAGAACAATATCCCCTTACTTCCGGAATAATCTGATAGTCTGTGTGATAATCGGTTGACAGCTGACAAAATAGCAGCGCCCATGTGATTATAAAGTATTTTTATATTGATTTTGAATTTGGATATATATATAAAATATCTTTGGAATAATTTGTTTGTTTGTTGTTTTTTGTTACCAAGAAAATGCCATGTGAAAGGAATAGTGCCTGGGATCTTGGTGCTGCATATAAAATCCGAAATTGAAGCTCTGAATTGTGGCTTTTAAAAGTAGAGAATTCTAAAATGATATTTCTTAGTTTGTAGTCGTAATGGTTTTGTAAGAAAAATACTTCTTATAAATACCGTTTTAGCACCTTCCATCCGATGTTATAATTCCTCCAAGGTATTTGAAGGTTTTGACGTGTTCAACTCGTTGATTGTTTAGTGTAATGTTCATTTGATCCTGCCCATTACTTGAAACTGGCCTTACCTTGGTCTTGTTTATGTTTATATTCATGTTGAAATCCTTCGCTTTTCTCTTTAGGCTGTCCACAAGGTCGTGTAGTCCTTCGAGTTTGCTATCATTGCTTGATCGTCTACGAATCGCACTTCTTTAGATGTTTCTCCAACAATGGTTACTCCATCTGGTATGTGGTCAATTGCTTCTATCACCAAACGTTCTGTGTATATCGACAGTAACAGCGGTGATAGTAGGCATCCTTGTCCATTTGTTGCTAGTTTTGTTTCTATTTGACTATTCTCACTTTTCCTTTCTAAGTTAGGTAGAGATCTTGAATGAGGCGTCTCTCATTTAATTCCTAATTACTTGAGTGTTTCCATTAGTGTTTTCCAATTTACTTAGTCAAATGCCTTCTCAAAGTCGATGAAGCATAATTATGTATAGTCCATTATCATATTTAAAGCTTCTTTCGATAATTGCTTCTATTGCTTCCATAGTGCCTCATCCACGTCGAAATCTAAATTAACGTTGTCCAATGTTTCTATTTCCTTTTGCTTTCAATGTGTCGTGTCCTGACTGCCTGTCTAAGCTGGAAGATACTGTGAAGTCAGACTTTTTAACTTACAAATCCTTTCCCGACTGCTCGTTGTTCCAGCCAATTAGGCCAGTTGTTAAGCATACAGAGAAGATGAGGTTAGTTGCTTTTAGTCTACTCCTACGCGTAGCTCATCTTCCAGACTGCTACAACATCATCTTACGCCATCAGCAGGTCGCTTCCTTGTTTAAATTTTCATTTTTGCATGACTCCTGTGGCATACAGACAATGCTATTAGATGCTCTTCTGAATACTCTTATGAAGACATATTGCGGTCGAATAAACGAAAATCGTGTGTCTTCTGCTAGACAAAATTTTAAAAAAGCTGAAGAAATTAGTTTCATGAGTAGGTAATAGTCAGTTCAGTTGGCTAAATGCACGAACTAAGTATCAGGCTATATCGAAATAAATTACGAGTAACGGTAGTATAAAAATGTCTATGTCCAACACAATAAAGCCTATATTTCCACCCACTCTGGTTATTTTGTTACATTATTTCTAAGTTGCTTCGGTTATTTCTCTGTAACTATTCGGTATTAATTATTTTTATTTTATACAATAATTTGTTGAACTAATCTACCGATCATTTTTTCGATATAGCCTATATAGACTCTTCGCTTACCCAAATAAAAAATATACTTGATTTTAATTTTTTCGTATTTACCTATGTATGTACATATCATATATGCAACAACTTTTATTGTGAATATCATACATATATCCTTGAAATCACATTTCATTTTCTGTACCGAAAGACCGCTATTGTGTAAACGAAATTACGAGCTATTTACTTGTTTTGCATCTTTTGTTATCTGCCCCCCCCCCTCAGCATTTAGTGCTAGTTTACATAATTGTTGTATAGGTATCTGAACAAAATACCTTCGATGTTTTGAATCACTAAAGTGGAGGGCGGTGCAGTTAAATAAAAGATCCGTTGTTTTTTCATTTTGATACTCAGTTCATGCCTTACTACTACATAATTGTGCACATTTCACTCCTGACTGTCTTTTTTAATCCTGTACAAGTGTGTGTATTTTATTAATGCTTAATATGTAATATTTATTAAATTTCCAAGATAAATAAATTGTATTTGATATTTTCATTTAACTGAATTTATATACCACTCATTAGAGATGTAATCTTCAAGCAGTATATAACCATCAAATATTTTAAAATAAAAAAAAACTAGTGATAATTATTTTAAAATTGTAAAATACATTTGTTCAGACGCATTTAATGTAAATATTAGAAATGTATACACACAATTAGTAAGAGTGACATCTCTGTATACGTTAATACTCTGTGGCTGCAACTATCGAACTATTGCCCTTATATCCCACACAAGCAAAATCTTACTTAAAATAATTCAAAAAAGAGTGCAGACCTTCTTGAGTTCGGAACATTCTTAGGAAAAAGAGAGATCAGGAAAGGAAGAGGAACCAGGATCATATCGCTAACCTAAGATGAATGATGGAATATGAGAGAAAACCAGCAAGACTTATATGCACGTTTCATCGACTATAAAATAGCTTTTGATTGTGTCCATCATGAACCCTTATGTGGCACTCTGAAGTGTATGGGTACATCGACAAACCTCATCACCCTATTGAAAAATCTTTACTTAAAACAAAAGCCACGATCAGAATGGAATTTGGAGAGACAACAGAAGACAATGTATATTCTCTCACCTCGCCTGTTCCATATATGCTGAGAGAATAATAAGAGAAGCCCTGGCTGACTGAAATGGAGGAATAAGGATTGGTGGACGCAACATAAATAATTTGAGATTTCCGACGATACCTTTCTACTAGGAAAAACTGAAGATGAACTAAGTAGTCTATTTGGTAGAGTAAAAACAGAAAGTGAACAGAATGGACTGTACATAAATGTCAGTAAGACGAGTATCCTAACAACAGGCAATATAAACAGAATTCAAATAGATAGGGACTACGTGGAGATCGTCAACAGCTTCAATTTCCTAGGAACTTTGATAATCAAGGATGGCCATTGTGAAAAGCAATTCGCAAAATAATTGCGCAAGCTTAAGCAGCATGGAAAAGCTTAGCAAGATTTGGAAGGATAGATGAGTCTCCATCAGGTTGAAATGTAGATTCGTTAGAGCGCTTGTATTCCCCATCGCTTTATATGGCTCAGACACCTGTACAATGCTGAAACAAGATCGAAAACGCCTAGACTCCATCGAACTCTGATACTGCAGAAGGCTGCTTCGGGTGCGATGGACGGAAAGAAGAACAAATGCTTCGATTATTGATGAAGTAGACTATGAAGTATCACTAGAAGCTATAGTGAAAGCTTCGCTTAGTTACTTTGGACATTTTATTCAAATTTAGCTAAACTTAGCATTTACTAGTTTTTATGAATATGGGCCAAATCTATAAATTGTTTTAGCGATAGCTAATTTTTATGAATGTGTGTCATATCTTATTCTGAAGCAGACGAAAGTCGACAGTTGAATTCATTTTTTAATTAAAAAAATATAGATTTAAGATACTGCATATCTCCTAATGCTATAGGTGTAGAGGTTTCTCATTATACATCCCGTTTCATATTAATTACCTATTCCATATTTCTAAAGATATCTCTTTTTATGACATTGAAACTATTTCAGTATTTTAGTATCGGTTTTGCATTCATACCATAATATTATCCTATGATGTTCTCTTCTATTTTCATTTGGTAATACATGCATTCATGTCCTCACATATTCCATTCCATTTACCATTATGTTTTCGTAATATGTTATGCTCATATGTTCTGTTTAATATGCTCAAGTCATTTGTAACTAATTGCTGTATTTTTCTTTTCAGCCTCGTTTGGCCTCTTTTACAAAAAATAGACTTTTCTACATTCACCTTGTGCCGTTGAACCGATGACGGTTCCTGGTGATATCATGCAGCCTTCTGGTCTACATACAGATTTGTAGCAATTCAATGAGATGTTCCGGCGTTTACATTTCTCGTAAGGTGTTCCATAGTTGTTGGTTGTTTACACAGTGGAAAGCCTTAAAGTAGTCTATAAAGCATAAGTAGATTTTTGCCAGTTGTAGTAGAATTTGGAGAATAGATTTGATGTTTCAATCATATCTCTCGTTCTTCTAACTTTACGAAAACCGGCCTGGACTTCTGGCAGTTCTTTAAGCAAATAGTATTCTATTAGTTGTTTTTAAATTTTAGCAGCAATTTGCTGGGATGGGAGATTAAAAAGATGGTTCTATAATTAGAGGCACACTTTTTATCCCCTTTTTTGAAAAGAGGCACAAAAATACTGGTTTCCAATCATCTGGCCAAACCTTTTGTTTTCAAACTGAATTATACATAGTTGTTAAGACCTTCACTGCTTTTATTTTTCTTTCCTTCTTTCGAAAGATCAATGAGTTTTTCGCCTTTTCCAAGTGTTTTTTTGTTCAAATGCCTTGAGAATGCTTGAATGACTACTGATTCCAAATGTCTGCTTCATCACCATAAGGTGTCTTTTTGAAGGTATCTGGAATTATTTCATCTTGTTTCCGTCGCTTTTTAACTTTATCACCGTCCGTCAAATCAATGTTTTCTTTGCTGCGCAGTGTACCACATTTAGCTAAAGATTTGTTTGTGATATTTCGACTTTCTTGAAACTAATCTCTACAATAGCCTACCTAACGTGGCATGCTTATTACTTAATCATTATTGGTGGCTGAGAAAATAGCAAGTGAGGAAACCATTTTGCTTTTTAATAAAGTGGCCAAAATGATCTATTCTTGATGATCTGGCCTATTAGCTCATATGCAAGATTGAGCTTTGGAGTTAATAATCCAATTGCCTGGCTCAGATACATAGGTACAAACACCCAAAAGTCACCTGAACATATCCAACTAAACGAAGGTAATTGAACATTATTGTTAACTTCAATAAATGAAGTATGCTTCATGGACATGCGTTCTGTTGCGTTTTCAGTGTACGTAGCTGCTATTAAAGTGCTTTGTCAAATATTTTTCACAAATCACATTGATTGAACTAGATGGGTAATTTTGACTTTTGAGTCACCCGGATATAAAAGAAAATATAATTAAATGAAAAAACAGAAAATATATTAAATAATAAAAATAATTGGTTGTAATAGAATTAAAAAATAACAATACACCATGCTATTACAAGATTCTAAATTACTTGATATGATGAGTATTTTGATTTTGTATATTTTACTTGTTTATAACTCTAGTTGTACAACTATATTGAACTTTTAAAATTGTATTAGGTTTGACACTTTTTTGGCATATGTAGGTCAATTTTAAAAATGAAGCAGATTTAAATTTAAAATACCATTGTAAATATCTATTCAAATACCAAGTAGAAATCAAAATAATATCTTGTATAAATACTGGATCGGAGAGTAAAGTCCCAATGGCTCAGAACATAAGTAGGCAATGCTCAGCATAGGTACATAAATTTAAATCTATGGTAAATATAGTAAAATTATCATTTGATTTAGAAAGTTGTTTGGATAATGAGCACATACATAAATGCAAATAAAAGGTTTTTACAAATAACCAATGTAGATATTTTATCAGGAAAAAATATTATTTAACTATTTATTAGGAGTCCTCACCTAGTTTTGAAATAGGTATAGCTACCTAAAAGGTTATAGGAAGTACCATGTATTAGAAAATATATATTTAAGCCAGATTTTATTTTTGTACAAAATTGTTTTCGTCAAAATCCTTGTTCGATTTTTTTAAATTATCTAATAATTAGACATTATTTTTGAAAATTCAAAATAAATTTCCCACCTCCAGAACATTTTAAAAATCAGTTATCTAATTTACTAAAACTTTCTGACATGGGATAAAGATTCCTTTTGTTTGAATCCATGACAAGTGTTTTTATGCCACGTACGCAATACAAGGGACTTTCGGCAAATCAAGCTAATTAAATATTATATAATAAAATGGGATTCTACCTACAAAAAAAAATCACAAAAAAATCACTCAATAAATTAAGATAAATAGTATAATAAATTAAACATTACAAGAAATATACAAATTCGTGTATAATGGATACTTGAATAATTTGGGCCCAATTGTTTAGAAAATTTACAGGGTCCTGCATTGAAGACAAACTATATAGAGAAAAATTCAATTTGGTTAGATGGCTTAGTTAGAATAATTATTAAAAAAATTAGGTGACCTTACAGGCTTCAAAAATGGTATATGCTACATCATTTTTTTTTGTTTGGATCCAGTTGCTTTGGCCATGGATATGGTGAAAAAACGGGAGAAAAATACACTTTTGCTAAAATTCAATATAAAATTCAATATAATAAATTCTATTGGAAAATGTTGAATCAAAATTAATAATTCAATAATTCAAGTCGGCTAAGTCAAGTTTTCATATTTGCAGGTGGACTGCTTATAGAGCTCGTAGAGTTAAAGATCATTTTTATTGGAAAAAATATGTTATTTATCTTTCAATTTATATGTAACATTTGAAGCTAAATAAAATATAATTTACTATTTAAAATCAATTTGGTGTTCTCAATAATTAAATGAGTTAATATGGGATATTCTATTCTATTTATTAGAATATAGATGGTACTCCATTTTTAGTCTATTTAAGGTATCTTTTGCTGTATTAATCAACATCTTTATATGTGCGATTTCATATAGTTAAGGACTTGAAATATTATTATTAAAATTATTTGTGATATCTGTTTTAAAAAATAGAAATAAATGTTGGACTATAATTAGAAAAAATGATGGAGCATGTGGAATTTTTTATGCATATGTATAAGGTCACATAATTTTTCACATAGTTAGGTGGATTTATCATTTTTATAACTAAATTTTCTTTTTTTCTAACTATGCCACCTAACTATTGATAATTATTTATTAAATACTGATATCTTTGGGTTTATTAAAAAATCTAACTAGGTGAGATATTAATTGGGGTAATAACATATTTGCTTTAGCTAATCTAAAAATACTGAAAGTAATTGTCAGTTCAATAAATTATATTACAAGTCAATAAGGCCGGCAAGGAAGGACACATTTTGTGAAAGTTCACAGAATATTATTAGAGAAAATAATAGGTACGACTATTTATATAGGACCGAGTAGTTGAAATAGGTTATTATATCTACCCTTTTAGGTTAACTAAACAAAATTAAAACGTAAGAATTAATTGGTCAAAACGGAAGCACAACGACTTTTGATAAAACCTCCAAATACAATTTATATCATTTTAAAATTAATATAAAGCGTAACATGTATTATCTCACCCACTAGTGCTGAAAACAATGAGATTATTTTTATAGGACATGAAAACAGCTACTAAATCTTTCCTATTTTGTAGAATTTGAACAGCTAAATTGATCATAGACAAGACTTGTATATTTCATCTGGTCATGTATTTTGTTGTGGTCGCATAAGACATAAATTCGGCACAATTCTCTTTGTGGCAGGGACGTACTAAAATACGTTTGTTTTATGACATCCTTATCATATCATTAATTAAAGTATAAGAGGGCTGGAGAAAGTACCACTTATAACATTCCGTTGATATTTACAACAATATTGTTGTTTTTTATGAGGAAAAGTTTTTTAAATATCAATAGTATCCATATTTTTAATTCAAATTTTATTCGGACAAAAAGTGAACATAACACAGGGTGTCGGTAAATTAAAGTAGAATTTTAAAATCGATATATTCCATAAATTATTCTCTAGACATCAGTAATTTACCTATATAACTAATAATAAATAAATAACAGTTTGATCACAAGATATGGATATTAAATTAAACAAGAAATCAATTTGGCGCTTCTAAATATGTATAATGGAATTTACCAGAGCATTCTACATTTTTTTACTGAATTCATGAAGGATTTCGCTGAACACGAAAATGTTTGAGCAAAATTTCGTGAATTTGAAAGTGGTCCAATTATGCTATAAAACAAATTACAAAGAATAGTTGGATTTCATTAACTAAATTAACAAAGAAACAAAAGGTATTATATAGTCCGTATAATATTGAAGAGAAAAATATGAACGGGATTTAAATTCTTAAAATCCTTTTAAATTCAAACGTTTTGTTGCACTTTATTTATTACATCTGAGTTCAGCTAAACAATCACATCGAATCAAAGATGTAAATTTAAAACAAATATAATTTGTCAATTCTACGAGTAATTGCAAACTTACCGAATTTTTGATGGTGATTGTATTTTCATAACAGAATGAAAATATGCATATTCAGGTCGGATTATTTCGCAATGAAACTGAAATCAAAATTGTATTAAAATATTTCACAAAGATATTATCATAGATTCATTAAAATTTTGTGCAAAGATATTATCGTAGTTGCAATAAAATGCTGCTGTGTTAAAAAATCAGCATTTTAGAAAAATCATAGAAGGCAAAAGATAATTAATTGCAGTTATAGGCAATGTAATTGAAATATTTCTGTGAGAATCAGTAGTAGATCGATTCATATTAAAGGAAGGCTGTCTTTAAAAAAACAAGCGGCTGTGTTAAAAAAATCAACTTTTTAGTTAATATTGTGCATAAGTTACTTTTGTTCATTTACGCGAGACTATCCAATGAGTGGGGGCAGATGACGTCACCAGTTCCAAAAATTAAAGTGTGTCCGATCTGCTTCTAGGTCCACTAGACACTCAGTAACACCAATCCATAAATATTTTATGAAAATATTATCGATTATCGATTTTTTGGCCAAAATCGTTTATGGCCAAAAATATAGTTTGTTTGCCCCAAAAAAATCGATAATTAATAACATTTTCAACAGAAACGTTTTATAGATTTTTGTTAGTGAGTGTCTATTGGACGTACATACAAAATTTTCAGCAAATCAACACAAAAATAATTTATGTATAATATTAACTAAAACTCTGTTTTTTAAGACAGCCTATACAAATAATGTTTGGTAATATAATATGATAATCTATTGAAAAAAGTATAAAAGATATAAAATGGTAAATCAGTCCCAAAGTTTTCTATAAAATGTAGAAAATTTTTTTTTGCACTTTACTATTTTATTAAGGATTTTTGCAAAAACTTTTAAAATATAATATGACTAATTAATATTAGCGAATTTTACATAGTTAAAATAGTAAATTTAAATACGACTTTCTTAAATAAATGATAATTTAATATACGAATGATTTTTTTAATATTTTAAAGTCCAACAGTACAACTTTTTCATTGCGTCCTTTTAATTCCTACTGAATAAAACAATTTTTTATATTACTTTTTGCTGTGCACCCCAAAAAAGGTACCACTTAATCATTTAATCAAAAAGTAAACGGTAATTTAAAGCAAACATACTGAAGCCATTTGTATGAAGAATAACTGATCATCTGTGAAATTTGATAGACCTGGTAAACCCAATAGTTTTTCATTAGGATTTTCAGCTCTCCATAGTTTAAACGCCTGATATTAACAAAAAACAAAATTAATTAAATATATTACATTTTACTAATTTATAATTGTGTTGTGTAAGTTCATTATAGATTATTGCACACAAATTAACCCATTACCATACCTGAGAAAAGGGGGACGTGTCCCCCAAACAAAAATTTAAAAAATGGGAGGGGTCGAGGAAGAAAAGTGGGAGGAGGAAGAAGAAAAAGAGGGAGGGGGTAGAAAAAGAGGAAAAAGAAGGGAGGGGAGGAAAAAAGGGAGGGCGAAAGAAGGAAAGCGGGAGGGGTAGCCAAAAAGGAAAAAAGAAGGGAGGTGAGGAAAGAAGAAAAATGGGGAGGGGTAGCCAAAAAGGAAAAACGAGGGGAGGGGAAGAATGAAGAAAAGAGGGAGGGGTAGAATAAAAGAAAAGAGAGAGGGGTAGCAAAAACAGATGGGAGGAAAGAAGGAAATGTGGGAGGGGCTAACAGAAA
>JAUYWI010126838.1:0-10049 GCA_034780595.1 Parotoplana pacifica | reverse complement strand
TGTAGATCTTCATGGTGGTCACTTTGAACATTATTACAGTTTGTATTTGTTCACTTTCGTACCCATGTCAATTAAATTCTTTATATAATAAAAAAATCTTTTTTAATACAAATTTTCCGTTTTTTACTGGGCACCCTGTAGTACCTATCATGCTCTAGACCCAATCTGTAAAGGCAGTAATTTTACTCATCAGATTTAGTAATACTAGTTCTGGTAGACTTACAAAAAACTGCAGTAATGTATTTGTTTCTAATAATATTTATTATATTTAATAACCACAATTATGATATTTTTGGTATTATTTGTAATATTGGTTCTTCAATCAACCATGGCTATTACATTTCTTATATTAGGAATATGCATTGTGATCTGCATTTTACTTCAACTAGTGCTTATTTAGCCTTTTACAATTTAAATAATAACTAGATTATAGGAAGAGTGACGGGTGTGTAGACATAACACTGATTTAAACTCCTAAGTCCGGCAACATGTTTCTTGTTATTATTTAGAATTTAATTTCTTTGTATTTTTAAATTCTGACTTGATTGTTTTATGGATTTTGATATTCGGATAAACTAGACCATCTTATCATGCTCCAGCTTGGGTGTAGAGAAGATGCACATGATTACGTAGTTTTGATGTGAACCTGAAAAGTTGTTGTTTTTATGTTGAAGCCATATATTGTTACACATCTTTTGGTTAGATAATATTACTTTCTATTTATTGTCGAAGACTTGCAAGATTTTTTAAATTATTTTTAATTTTGTATTTTTGACGCAGTAAAGATTTCATTCCACATAAACTATAACATTATTACTTCATTCTATGACATTGATTACAGATTTTAGGAAATATTTATTTCTGTACCCAGGTTGTAACCAGAGAGCAAAACAAAATTCGAAAATGTTATATTTAAAATATAAAAATAGTTAACAGAAAGAATTTTATTTTAGAATGTCCTTAAACATTGTCGAAAATTTCATAAAAATATTGACTCAAAAAAAGTAATTAACATTTTTGTGTCAAAAATTGATTTTTCAAAATTCTATTAGATAGAGAAAATTGGAAGTTTAATTATATAAAAAATATGAACTGTTTATTTAAATGCTTTCAAATTCGGCATAATATGTACATATTTCTTTTCTGATATGCTATAAGTGTGTGAAGTAGAAATATCATAGTTTTATCCAAAATATGAAATTGAGGTACACTGATTTTAGGACCAGGCCCGGTCGACACATTAAAAATGGATTTTTCAAAAAAACTAATTAACCAAAAGCCACAAAAAGTAATCTAGAAACACATTTTGACCTATGTATATTATAAACCATTTGGTTCATTTTCTTGCCATAAAATACATTTTATAAAAATATTTATTTAGTGGACTGACTCCATAATGGTGATACTCATATCTAAGAAAACATAAATGTGAGGCTCTTGAAAGTTTATACCTTGTTTAGGATGTCTTCTAGTTTATAAATCTCAGGTTTCAGCAAACTATGATGTTTCATTGATTATAGAGCCATTGATGTTTTGGGTCCAGACCCCAGTCAAACATTAAAAATAGTTTTTTTTCTGAAACTCAATTTTACCAATTCTATTTATTCCAAAACGACTAAATGTGATGTAAAATGTCATTTAGAGCCATTTAATTACGATAAAATACTATTTTTAAATAAAAACAATCTCTATCGACCTGCCAGGTATGGTGGACCTCATAGACCAGCAACCATAAATATGAAGCATCCAATTTTCTAACACATTGTTTCTAGTGCCTTCCTTAGTCTAAATCTCAAAATTTGAGTATAATAGGAAGTTGGGTTTAGATTTTAGAACCATTTTAGTGATCTGGTCAAATATATCTTTTTTCTCAAAAAAACTGGTAATCAATAATTTTTCAAAAAAAATTTATGGATTTGCATTACTGAATGTCTAATGGACCAACATTTGAAATCATCGGACAAACTTAAATTTGCTGACCCTCTATAACGACATTGGCCCCATTATCTATATATTTTTCTAAAATATCTTTACCTTAAAATATTTCAAATGTTATCCTAATCCATGCACGGGGGTATACACCATTTTTATCAGAAGCCTATGGCTCAGAGGTTTATCAGCGCAGGGTTAATTAGTCACAAATTACTGCATTAATTAATTTCTTTTAAATTCAGAAATATCAAAAAGAATAATACAATCAGGGTCCATAAAAATAAAGATCACATATCTACTTATGTATCCTCACTCTATGGTCACACCTCTATGTATCCTCACTCTATGGTCACGCCTCTATGTATTTTCACTCTATTGTCACATCTATATAGGTATATCCTTAGCCCATGGTCACACCTCTATGAGTCGCTAATATATTTTCAAATATTGTTCGAATAATTTCAAAAAAGCGTTTTAAAGAGCAGAACAGTAGGTACCTAGTTTAGGCGTCTAGTGTGACAAATATCGTCCAATGGACTAATTGCAAACTATGTAGACAAATTGTTCAAAATGGACAAAACAATTAGCCTTAGTCTTCAAAAAATTCCACACAAGTGTGCCGTTTTGTGCTATTGAAGTGGCATATTTTCAAACCATTGCTTCTAAAAAGCTATAGACAAATTAGGCTATTGCTTACTTAATTTACAGGAAAAATAAACGCACTACTTTACTAGCAATGTATATATCTCCGTGACTGCGGAAAAATTAAGCAAAAAGTACAGATTTTGCAGAAAAAAGGTGAAGCAGTTAGAGATAGTGAAGATGGATTGCATTGTCAAAGAAAGTAGACCAGTCGGTCACTCTAGCTAACTGGCGACATATAGAGGCTAATTAACATATCGCCTTCATCAATGTTGCTTTTTAGAAAAAAAATGTTTATACCTGTGGCTGTCTAGAAAATCTGATGGAGGTAAACCTAGAAACTGTTACAACTATGCTGGAACTTTTGAGATTAAATCTTCATCCCACAATAAAAGAAATATGTACATAATGCAAAATATTTTTTAAGTTACAGTTATTGTAGAAAATCAAAATATCCAAAATATGCATTAATAAAATCATATTTGGTAATCGATTCAACTGGATGATAGTGAGTTTTCTGTTGTTCTAGTTCTGCTACGTTACATACATATATTGATTCAGTAGATTCATTTATTATTTCCCTTGCCATAAAACGGTGTTGAAAAGAAGCTTCTGAGGTTTTCCTCAAAAACCATTGGCGCTTTTTATGAGAAAGCTTTCCTAAAAATTATTTTTAAAAGTCAACTAGGTTTTCTAAAAAAAAACTTATGTATTTAAAAATGTCTTTAATAAACATTTAAAAAACTAAACATTCAACAACTTTAAAACGATGCATTTAGCGCAGTAAATTTTTCTGTATTACACCTTTGGGACATCGCTTATTTTGTGTTATTTGAGACACTTTTGCATCAATATTATACTGAGACATTTTTTACGTCCTTATTATGAGGAGACACTTTTTAATTCAGATTTTGCTGGGATACCTTTTGCGTCCATATTATGCTAGGACACTTTTCGCGTCCATATTGTACTGGGACAGTTTTTTATTCTGCCAAAATCCACCGTACTGACAGACTAGACTGCAATAAAAATAATAAAATTATTGTCTAACTTCTTTCACCTCATCTGCAGACTTTTTGTATAGTTTGGCTGTATTTGCTGAAACCAAATCGTGATTAATTTATTGTCAATGGCTTTAGGTATGTGCAAAGTTATTTTCGCAGTATACGAAGGACAAAATACTTGAATCAAAAAGACGTAACCTTTAAATATCTGATTTATAGGAAGAGTGAAACTAAAACTCGATATCCATTTGGGAATTTTAACTATAGAAGGGCTAATGTTAATACCTACTGCATTACCTTAGCTTTTTATGTTGGTAAACTTTGAGATGAAACATGAACAACAATTTAGTTGATTAGGTGCGATATCGATGGAATTTAGGTAACTAAGTGTGGAATATCAGACAGTAACATCATGTAAGGCATTACTACTACGGATCATCAATATTAGAATATTTACAGGTGTTAACAGTTCAAATTAATGTTTTAGAGGTTATTTTGTAGGCATATTAATTTGTACATAATCATACCTATACGTGCATACATCCATAAGTAATGTTATAGTGTCAGCCGAAGTAAGGGTTTGTCTACCCGTATGATCAATCAGGGTCATGTGCTTTTGATATATAATGTAAACATTGACATACATATATAGTTTTTTATTACACAATTTTCCTAATGCATTTTATTTCAATTCATGCACAAAAACTATCAGGACCATCATAATATTAATAAAGACTCATATGCAATATCGTTTAAAAGATTCATTTAAAAAAGATTAATAAATGACAATATCATGTAAACAATTTATTTGAAATGACAATATCGTATAAAAGATTCATTTGAAATAGCGATATCCTATAAAAGACGCATCCAAAATAATTATACCTATCTTGTAAAAGACTCATTGATAATATCGTGTAAGACTCACTGGAAATTTCAGTAGCGTGGCGTACAAAAGCTTACTTCTAATCTATGTAGAATGAAAATGGCTAGCAATTTCAAATTATAGTAGAGCGAAAGACCCATTTTGAGTCATATTAACATGATTCTGAGATCAAAAAACAAAAAGCGAATGATAAAGAAAATCTTAAAATTGAAAAATATTGTTTTGAACAAGTTACAATTTTATACAAAAATAAGTATCACTTAAAATTAAAAAGATTTTATATTTCAGAATACGCTAAACATGAATATTATTAATTTGATTATAGAATTATCATTTTGATTGTAAATACATATAAATATTATTTTTTTGATCTCATAATCTCTAATATTTAGATAGAGTGATATTATATATTCTTTAAAAATACATTTTTAGTGTTTGATCCAATAGATTAAACAAACAAACCAGAAATTAATAACGTAGAACAATATGATGATAATTGCTTTTATCTGAAAAGTTAATTAAATTCTTAAACATACATATATTTCACAAGTAACATCTCGTTTATTAAACAATCAAAACTACAGCTTTATACTAATCTTAAAAATAGTTATTAATTTTCACTTTAACACATGTTCTTTATTACCACCACAGACATTTTATAGCGCATAGTCTAGACTGATAAACCTAAGGCAAAATCAGACTAAAAAAAGACTTGGGGCAGTTTGCTACAGCAAATCCATAAAAATATAAGTTATTTATATTTCTATAGTGACATCTCCAGATCTAGACCTCATGTGATCACGTTATTGCATGTCCACAATCTACGATCTAAATAGGTCATTCACCATATGTTAACTTACTTCCAGAATCTATTTTTTACGACTACATAATATGTGAGTACATATTTGTGGCAATTTTTAAACAATCATTTTTCGTCGATAAAAAAACAAAGACTTACCATCAGGACCAACTGCCATGTATTTTACCCAGATATTTAGCATAGCATGCGTCACTGCGTCGGCTTTCTTCTTGTCCAACCGACCGCGTTTAATGATACCGCGAGCAATTTTGATGAAATCTTTGCATTTCAGCTTGCCCTTACCAGTAACATCCAGTCTACGGAACATATTGCGAATCTTTCCTTCCCAAAACGGGCCACACAATACCTCACCAAAGTCTTCCGGCCGTTTGTAGTTGACCAAAGGGCCCCACATCAACTGGAATTTACAGGTCTTTTGACACTCACAAAAGAAATGCTCAGCCATGGCAAATCTGAATTCCTCCGTCGTGATCTTGCCATCTCGATCATTATCTAGCAAACGGAAAATGTTCTCTGCATCTCTTTCAATGCCTTTCCATGACTTCATAAGTGTGAAGAACTCGGCCTTGGTGATTTTCTTGTCATCATCCTGATCAACAGCATGAAACAAAGGGTCGACAAGTATATCCACGAACGATTCCTTCAGTTTTCCGTTCACATTGCTCTTCATATTTTCAACAAAAGTGTGCTCCGATACGGAGCAACGAGCCCGCTCAACGGGCGGCATGTGGACAGCAATGATTTGGAACCACAAATCAAACATGGCATTGACCAGATCGTCGGCTTTATAGTCAGCCATGGCAGGATAGGTCAACATGAGACCAGTGGCCACATCGAGCAGATCGTCCAGGAGAACAATCCCGGTGCCTGTATAGTCCAGTCTGCGAAAAACAGTGCGCATTTTTCGAATCCAAAAAGCATTCACTTCAACTTCAGGATAGTCCTGCTCAGTTTTGAGTGCTTCCTCAGCCATTTTGTTGCTATGCGATAGTAGATCTAAGGTTAATTGAGTTCACAAGTTTGGAATTGATAAAATAATTATAAACAAACACATGCACAGCAGTAAAAAAATAGGATTAAAAAAGAAAAATGTAAATGAACAGATAGGAGCTGTCAAAAAAATGCTACAGTTGCCTGATATTTAAATGGTGCCCAGCTAATGAGTGCTTGCCTCTCCCAGGGTTTAGTTGGCTGCGAGTGGTTGTTGCATTTTATATAGGCATAATATTGGCGAACAATTAGCCTTGAATTCGCAGCCAGTGTATGCATACACTCACTCACTCGCTCGGTACGGTTATTGATAGCCATAGCCATATAGTTTCTGGAATGTTCGTTCGTTTGCATCACCGGCAAGTCAACTAGGGTTGTTAATATAGACATGGTGAGAAAAAATTAAAAAAAGAATAAGGAGAAGAAAAATTAAAAGAAGTAGGTATAGAGTGCAAAATAATCAACTGGATGCCGGACGGATAGCATATTGGTTCTTGTGCCGGCCGGCCAGATAGCATATTGGTTCTTGTTTTACTGATATAGCTGGCTGGTAATTGTGTTGGATCATCTCCCTGACTGAAGGTTGCCATGTCATAAGAGGCCTGAGAGTTTATGATTGATATTCATGTAATTCTATGCTGGTCTGCTATAACATATCAGGTTTGTTGTTTAGGAAACGGAAAAGGGAAACATTCTATACAAAATCTAAAAGTGATTATTCAGAGCTTATAGGCTTGTTGTTGTTTGTTCGTTACCTATTTGATGTTTTCTTTAAGAGCTTATAGAAAACTAGAGCCTTGATAAAACCATTAATTTTGTGTCCACATTTTGTTTCTTAGGGCCTTTTAGATTTAGAACCAATTGAGTTGCTTGTTTAATAAATTTTACATAGAAAAACTAGAATGTATTTAGAATCATCAGGCAAACTAAAATATTATTTATGGATAGTCCTGCATTCTCACACACCAACTAACTGACTGAAGATACAAAATACGACAGTTTGCAAGAAGCAGAACAATGGGTGATTTCAAAGTTGGTCTTAGGTTGACATTTAATTTCAAAACTAACCTTAAAATGAAGAAACTTTTTTAGAATGTTGTAATGAATAAAAGTTTCAGATTAAATATAGTTTTTATTTCAAAAATTGGTTTTAGAATAAGATAAAAACCTTAAAACTAATAGAGGTTTTAATCTTAAGACCATTGTGACTAAAAATAGCCTACTAAATACATGGGTTAGGTTGGTATAATGTAGAATCATTAGACAACTACCTGAGTAAGGTATTCCACTTTTGGTAGGATATAATTCACCCATACCGACGTCTTAAAGCAGCCTTGCTTCAGTTGTTAGGTACCTACCTATTCAACCTCTGAACTTGCCTGGCCATTATGTGCAAAACATGTACACGTAGCTGGCGGCATCCAGGTATCAAGTGGGAGCGCGCGGAGGATTAATTTATCGATGTTGAAATCATGTAGTCTGACGATAAACATATTATTGTTTCTAATAAAGTTGGATGAATATTATAGTAGATATCTACCTAGTTACCTACATGCACAGTAGTCCTACCCCAAACAGAATATTTGATAGATTATAGATTTTGCACATTCCACAGAGTTAAGAAAATACTTTTTTATTCCAATATATAAAATAGGACAAAAAAAATAGGCGATGGACCAACAATACTATAATTTTTTTTTAGAGAACTTGAAATATTTTAAGAATGGTAAATACATAAGTTCTGGCTCAAATTCGGCATACTTATAGAATGCGTTACGGCGTATGTGTATACATTTGATTTAGTTCAGTATAGTCAGTGCCTCATGCTGGCTTTGTCTTTTTTTTTGAATATGTTATAGAAAATATTTGAATGTTTCAAAATTGTAAGAGTTAAATTTCCTGGTAGCATTAGTCATTTTGAGTAAAGGAAAGACAGAGATGACACTTCCAGTTTTGTTTTTAAGTTTGAAATTCTCTGAATTTTTTAAGCACACTTTTTTCATTAATATTTAGTTTTTTTGCCTTATTATGTCGAAATATGCTTCAATTAAAGACAAAAGTCAAATAGTGTGTTAGCTCAAACCCTAAAAGAAGTGAAATCATTTTTGTATGTTAGCTCTCATTATATGAATGTTATTGTGTTTTTAGATAAATTATACGAGCTAACAAAGTAACTATGCCACAGAGTAGACATGGAACTGCATAGCAGGGTTAGAAGCCCAACCTAATGACCTGTCTTCGTAGCTTATGCATGGAGTTAGTGTTGTATCTGGCATGTGCCAGTCGTCCCAAGCTGGGCAAAAAGAGGAGGGTTAAGGTCAGCAAGGGCAAGCGGCTGTAAAAATTGTGCCAAAGCAATATGAGATGTCTTCACAAGCCAAGAAAATTAGAGCTAGGGCGTGCTGCCCTCGCCTGAGTAGCACGAAAAATGAGCAAGGCCTACCACAAGAATGATGGCGACTGTGACCAAAGAAGCTAGCCGATCAAAACTACTTACGAGTAGCAACGTAGAATTGATTACATCTTGACAAACAGAAGGAACCTCAAGCAAATCATGGAGTGCAAGACTATTCCAGGTGAATCAACAGTGGAACTACACAGGTTAGTTCTTATAGACATTGTTGCAGGGATCAAGAGCCAACCCCAGGAAAGTGGATACAAAATAAAATGGTGGGCTCTCAAAGAAAAAGAAAATGTAATAGTCTTTTCCCATACAGTAGAGAGCAAGTCAATAGACATCTTTCATGTTTGGAAAAACTGCAACGCTACACTTTGCGAGTGGAAAGCAGATCCTAGGTGTTATTAGAGGAGGTGTGTGGCGTGAAAAAGAGACCTGGAGGTAGAGGAAGTAGGTAAAGGATGCCACTAGAAAGAAAAAGAAAGCCTTCAGAGAAATGAAGAAAGATGCAACCATGGAAAACAAAGCATCTTTACATTCAGGCAAAGAAGGAAGCAAAGAAAGCCATTGCAGTGGCTAAGGCCTAAGCATGGAAAGACCTCTATGAGAAGCTAGAACAACCAGGTGATTACGACAGCCTATAAATTGACTAAAGCAAGAAAATACAACTATAAAGGCTTTTTCATCAAGGATCAGAAAGGAGAAGTGCTTCTAGGAAGCAAGGACAACACGGCCAAATGGAAAGATTATTTCAACCAACTTTTAAATGCAGAGAGAAGATACAAGAACATAGAGCCAGTACAACCCACCTTTGAACCTTAAATATAGTAACCAAGGAGGAGGTAACTAGGCATTTAGAAAAAACTGTAGACCAGATGGCATCCCCATCAAAGCATTCAAGAACCTTGGAGATTTTGGTATCAGTATTTTGACCTGTCTCTTTAACCAGCTAATACAAGGAGAAAGCATCCAACCGAATGGAGAGCCAACACAATTGCACCTGTTTTAAGGGAAAAGGCGATCACATGGAGTGCAGCAACTATAGAGGAATTAAGCTACTAAGTCATACCTTGAAGTTACGGGAAAGGATAGTGGCTGAGAGGCTCCGTGGTTAAATGAAATAGCATGCAGTTAATTTGGATTTAGACCAGATGCTACTTTATGCGCCAGAATTCTGATGGAAAAGTTCAGAGAGAAAGGTAGACCTCTCCATATGGTTTTTATAGACCTAGAAAAAGCTTAGGTATGACACTGCACTTAGAGAAGTCATGTGGAACTGTATGAGAAAAATAAATATACCAGAAGGCTACATCCAGATAGTGAAAAATATGTGCAAAGAAAATAGTACCAGAGGAGTCATGTCAAGACAGGGAAGAG
>JAUYWI010126827.1:0-10050 GCA_034780595.1 Parotoplana pacifica | reverse complement strand
TGGGGAGAAGGAATCAGGCCTAGATGAAGGAGGTAGGTCTGTGGGAGAAGGAATCATGCCTAGATGAAGGAGGCAGGTCTGTGGGGAGAAGGAATTAATTTGGTAAACAATCTAAAATTTGAACTTTATTTTAAACATATTCGATAATTTTACTGATCCTTGATAACATAAACAACATTGATTAGTACAATCTGTTCTAAACCCAACTTTGTTTAAATAATGTTTAAATAATTACTTTGTAAATACATAAATAATTAATTTTCGCATTTCTGTATACCCAATTCTGGATCACCCTGTATAATTTTGTTTGTATATTTTGTTGGTGCAATCAATAGAGAATTACAAATTCATTGGTAAAATGGTAAAAATGACAAAATTTTAAATGACAAGATTGTAAATGACGAGTAGGCTGGATACATGACTCTCGAAAGATCATTCGAAAATAGCGGTGTCCATATTATCTGTTGATTAATCATTTGTTAAACTACTTCTATTTTCAAAAATGATCATTTGTTAGACCAGATATCTGTTACAGTATTCATTTGTTAGAAAAATAACCTCAGTCATCTGTTAAACGGTCATTTGTTTAGAAAATATTAATTTTTTTCTGATAATCTCCTACTTTCTCTCTTTCTTATGCAACTATTGCGATTTTTCCTTTCTTTTATACTTTGAGATGAAATATCCAAAAATGTTTAGGTAATTGCTCAGGCTGTGATTATGCTTAGCTGATGATGACTAACAAACAGGTCGAAACAGCTATCCTTGGCTATCATTAGCGAGTAATATAAATAAGTAGTATACTTTTATCAAAGTATACCTTTTGTTATTTATAAATCACATTAATTATCACGTTCATCCGGTCAATTGTTACACTGGTCATTTGTTAAAAAATACCATATTAGTCATCTGATAGACCAGTCGGCCTAACAGATGGCAGGATTATATTTATCTAACAGATATCGGGAAGTTGTATTTTCTAACAAATGTCTGGTCTAACAGATAACTGAGTCAGAACGGAATACCATTCTCAAAATAATATAGTTTCCTAAAAAATTCAAAAAATAGCGAAGACGTCGAGGGTATATTTTAGGTGTTTTATAATATTTAAAAAATTATTATAGTTTATGTAGGATATATTCTTTTTTAATTATTTGTAGTAATATAACCCTGCAAAGGTATACAATCATGTTGAAGTATGTGGGCAATGTTTAGCTTTCCAAAGTTTAATGTCTCGTTGTACAAAGTTAAACCTATTTTCTGAGAGGTCACAAAAGGATATTCATTGTGGAGCAAATCACAAGGTATACAAAAGGGTTCAGTTGAAAGACGATATTCATGCTTATGATTCCAATGATTGGTGCAGCACTTTAACTTCTCGGACTCTTTCAGCACAGCTCGGGTGCAACGTGGTGCCCACAGCATCTGATCTTCAAATGGACGTCGAATCAGAGGAAATATATCCGCCCTAATGAATTCCTCCTGGTTTTCTATGTCAGTCAACATGTAGCCGTCATCCCAGTAGAAGCCCAGATCTATATAGGGCCATTTGAATGGATAGTCCCCAGCCATGTGAGAATCTACATTATCTAGGTAGATCTTCCACCGATTAATTTGCATCGTGTTAAGCATCAGTTTTTGTTGATTTTTAGTCTGCTGATTCTTAATTGCCGCCTGAATGCGAGATCGTTGAAACAAATTGATGAACACGTCAAAATCGTCGTCCCACGGCACAAAGCCATGGTGACGATAGGAACCGATCAATGTGCCACCGTAGATGACATAGGTGAGATTGTTGCGATCAAAAAAGTTGCTGAACACTCGTATTAGTTGTTGATAAGCATATCGTTCATTTAAAGATATGGTTGACCTGAGAGTCGTTTTGTAAAACTGGTTCAATTCATAATTATTCATGTCATGTTTCGAAAACTGGTGGAAATATGTGTTGCTTTTTAGCTCTGAGATCGTGACTAGACGAGTATTGTGAAGAACTATAACAATGAAAATGACTGTTAACAGTCCGCAGAGAGTGACTGAATATTTCCTTTTCAGTATTGAAAACATTGAGGGTAAATTGTCTTATAAATAAATATAGATATTGGTCACTAATTAATTTAATCAAATTTGTTTATGTGGGTAGTGTTTCAAGTGTAGATATTCTAATCTCTTTATTATGTTATAATGAAATATAATCTAGATGCACATCTTGATGTAGCTACATTCTGTTGTGTCGCATTGTATGCATAATAAAATTTCATTTCATTCATTTATCCAAACTGAAATATTTATCAAATACAAAATCGATTACAAAACCTGCGTACACTAAATTATGATGTGTAGCTATGGTAGTAACATTATTAAAATATTATTTCACTCATTTATCCAAATTGAAAATTTATCAAATCGATAAGAAACCCGTTGGTCTATCTATAGCTCTTAGCACAAAGTAAATATAAAATGTATTTCGAATGGAAATAGAAAAAGTTAAAAAACTACTTTTTATTTGGTTAAGTAGGTAATCAAAGCCCAAAAATGAACAGAAACAAGATTTTGTAGCTAGATGATTCACGTTTTGATCTGGTAAAAAGTATGTAAACTGTTATCAAACACATTTATCTAGGTGAAAAGACAATACTGTAGCGACCTTGTCTACTACAATGTTCGAATGGTTCTCTGTCTGTGATATGGATTTATATATGAAATTGTGTTTCATAAAACATATTTTGTTACTACAAAACGAACCCGTTTTTTGTCACTTCAATTGGTGACCCTGACATTGAAAAAAATGACTGAAATAATGCTGTTTCTCTTAAACTCCCTTCTTTTTGGCACGATACGCCCCAATTTTGGTTTGCTCAAGCAGAAGCTCAATTTACTCTGAGGGGAATCACAGCAGATTCGTCGAAATATTATTATCTATTATCAGCTATTGATCAAGAAACAGCCAAACGAATAATGGATATAATTCAAGCACCACCAGAAAACAACAAATATGATTCTTTAAAAAATAGATTATTACAAGCATACACTCTCGATGACTATCAAAGAGCAACACGTCTATTGCATATGCCGTCGTTGGGTGACACAAAACCATCCTTTTTAATGGACACGATGCTCACACTACTTGGAGATTATAATTCTTGCTTTATATTTCGTCAATTATTCCTTGAGCAACTACCTGAAGAGATAAGATCACATGAAATTAGAGCTGGCGCCGAAGATTGTCGCAAAATGGCTACAATTGCAGACGAACTATGGGAAACTCGACAACAAGCGTCATTTACAGTTCAAGCAGCTGTCAAAACAAACAAAATATTGCATACGTACCAAATGAACCTTCATCGCATACCTTCTGTTTTTATCACACACAAAAAAGCTAACCAATGTCGACCTCCGTGCAACTATAATTCTTCGGGAAACGACACAGCTGATCCCCACTAAAGGCTATAACGATCGGCACAATCAATAGCCTTTTGTATGCTCCCGATTTCATTAACAAACAGTCTTATTTAGTGGACAGAAATAAGTGCAGAAATAAGTGCTATTCCTGTTACAAGTTTAGAAACTCGAAATAATCAACGCGGAGTCGATTTAATTGCTGCTAATGGCAGTACAATCAAAACATACGGTAAACGTAACACTATTTTCTATATTGGTTCACATCGTTTTGAGTGGACTTTTATTATCGCTAATGTTTCTCTTCTGCTATTGGGTGCAGATTTTAGACCAATCCAATGTCAATGCATTCAAAGCAGAATTCGAACGCAAGGAATCTATGGGAACTGTTCGCCGTTCTAATAGTCCTTGGAGCTCTCCATTGCATGTAGTTCCTAAATCGTTGGGTGGATCCCTTGGGAAGACTATCGCCGTCTTAGTGATATCACGACACCTGATCGCTATCCTGTCCCTAATATACAGGATTTAGCTGGTACTTCGATATTCTCTAAAATTGATCTTGTTCATGTATATCACCAAATACCAGTAGCCAAATCAGAATTACAAAAGACCGCAATTATTACGCCATTTAGACTCTGGGAATTTTTACGAATGCCATTTGGGTTGAAAATGCCGCCCAGTCTTTCCTGAGATTAATGGATCAAGTTTGCCAAAGTTTGGATTTCGTCTTTGTGTATATTGATGACTTGCTTGTGGCAAGTAGTAATACTACTGAACACCTATTGCACTTGAATAAATATTTTTACCATCCCATTAACGCCCAATGTTGCGTTAACGCAACGCAGCGTACCAACCAACCTACCTACATATACATATAACTGTAAGTAGATTCTTATAAAACTACTGATAATTCATACATATACAAACTATTGATAATTAAAACTGTTTGCCCTTTTGTAAACTTTTTGTATTAGATTATACGATATACTATATTTAAAAAGGGGACAAACTCGATCAGTTTAATTTGTATATTGTTTCTAAGTACACACATATATATATATTTTAGAAAAACATTTTTATTTATAATATATATTTTTAACTGAAATTGGTATGTAGTATTATTATTTTGTAAATATTCCACATGCCTGTAATTGCAATGAAAATTTACATTTTGGCCTATTGTAGATAGAATATTTTCTTTGATATTTTTTATTCTACAACCACAACTATTATTTGGAGGAAGTTCTCAGCAATATAATTTTTTTCAGTCTTTTATGTCAATAATATTTGAATAAAATTATTTTAATAAAAATTTGCTTTAAAATCGTTTTTGATACGCCTTATATTTGGAATCCTAAGACTTTAAGTTCAAACAGAACAACAAATTTTTTGTTAAGATGCTTTTTTCTAGGAATGCTTGGGTAAAAAATGCTCAAAAACAATATAACTAAAAAATCTCCTCAAAAACTACCGTTTTATGGGAGAAATGTCATTGTTAATTTTTTCCGCCATAACGATACAAAATTGAGATCTTAGACTGCTGGAATTCATATTCCTTCAAATCTCTCTCAGCTGAGGAACTCCGTCAAATCATATCTAGATTTTCTATTAGTTTGTGGAAGTTCTATGGGTAAAAGAACCCCAATGTTTGAGGGAGGAAAGTTTTATAAAAATATACCCGTTGTTCAAAGAGTTTGTGTGCATTAAAAACAATCTATGTAACACAAAACCAATAGAGTAAACAACAGCGTTCGAAACCAATGATTTATACAATCCGTTGCCACGGCAATCCACTATTTCTATACGAATGCAAGCGAGTATACTCTACTTCGATATTAAATCCCAGGCATGTAAAACAGATTCATGCAAGCCTTCCATTATTACAGGACATTGAGGCTCAACTTTGACGTGTCAGGACTTTGTGGAGGTTGCATTAGAAGGCGAACAATTGGGTGTCGAGACGTTACTTTTGTAATTATGGCGTCCATGTTATCAGTGATGTGGGGTCGTGCATTGTCCATCTGCAAGATCAGTATGCAGAAAGAATCTCAGTATCCATTAAATTACAAAAGAATGCTCCAGCACAGCTTAACTCATTAGAATGAGCATCACCCTCCATATGATATTGACATTGTCCGGCAACAGGCCAAATTCAAATTTTACAAGAAGTTGCATCTATAATTTTCTATTAATAACAATAATAAACATTACCTTTGGTGCATGGCTTGGTGGATGTTCGTATATTTGGGGTAATGATTGTCTTCTGTGATTTTTTTCTAACTGCGGAATGTTTGCTACCACTTTTTCTCAACGAAAGTGGTACATATGTTGCTGACACCATTTTAAACGTTTTCGAATGTCTTTCTGAGATATTGGCGGTCAACTTATGGGCTTTTGAGTGCGGAATCCCCTGTGTCTCAATATTGTTAACGCATCAGAGATGTATGCCCAGCTGCCTGTTGGTGTTGATTCGTCATTCTCGAATGGCATTCACCAGTCTTTGTTGCAATTCCTTGTTTTTAACCCACTGATGGTCGACCAGAATAAGTTTTTGGGTGTGTTGTCCCTTCTGCCGTTGCTTTTTTGAAGAAATTTGCAGAAACATTCATGAAATTCTGAATTCGTTACTATGATCTCTAACTGATTTATTTGCCGATCCATCTTTGATGGGTTGGTAGCGTAACATAGTGACTGTTTTTTGCATTCAGAAATTTTTGCACCAGGTTGACGCATAATTTAAACAGTTTCTATGAGTAACATAACACTGAAGATTACTGAGCATTACTAACATATTCCTTATCACAGGTGACTTCTGTTTTTCGTTCGATGTTTGTAAATGCATGAAATTACTATCTATTATTTTGGATGAAGACAGACTTTTTGTACAACTAGTATCTTTTTTTATTCTATTTAATAGTTAATAAATAGAAATATTTGTTTTATAGAACTAATTGTGTTGGCATATTTGTTAAGCGCGATATTAAAATTTTTAATCTTAAAAGTATGTTATATTAGAAATTGGATTTTGTAGCTTACATTTTATTTTCTAACTGCTAGTACATTTATTATATTTTTCATAAAATTTTATGTAGAAATTAATAAATACTTATCAAGATTATAAAACGTTTTAAATATTTTAAAGAAGTTCTATTTATTACTAATCATTAATTTCATTAAAATAATGAATATTTTCTATTTTCCGTAACAAAGACTAGGCTTTTCGATATTGTTTCTGATACTTTAAAAACTAGCTATTTAACTAATTAAATAATTATATGAAGTTGTGTGAATAACAATTTAGACACCTTATATGTGCTATAAAATTTTAACTTTCAACGTACCTTTCTTTTCAATTTTTGTAATTCAGAGGAAACTTTTTAAACTTGCTGAGGTGATTAAATTTTGGATTATCAAATTAGAGTGAATCAATGTAAAGTATCGTAATATTTTTAGGGAATGTATACCATTGTTGAAGAGGAGCACCCATATTTTGGGATGAAATTTTCTAAGGCCAAGAGCAAGACTGTAGCTACCCACCTTTGTCATCCAACTTTCTTAACCAAAATACTAAAAGTTGTTATATTTACTTTAAGGTAGTGTCTACAGTACAATACAAGTTTCAGTACTGCCAATCTTTATTCTACACTGTATTTCTGTGAATTTTATGGAGCAGATAACTAACTACATTTCACTCCAAATTAGAGCAGAAAATTACAAAATTTGGAGCACAACAATTAATGAAATATTATTTGATATATAAATTAGAAAATTAAATTATTATTTATTATATAGTTTGGTAATAATATTTCAGCTAATATTTCATTATATTTTAAATTTATCATATTTTTGATTATTTACATCTCAAAAATATATTTATTGGTAATTGTTTGTTTGTTGTACTGCTTGATGCATGTATTTTGGTGCAGACTTATACATATTTCAAAGCAGATTTAGTTATCTAAATATTGTGGATTACAGCCTGGCAGTATTGCTGTTCAAAAAAGCAATAGGAGACATCTAGTATATCTATGTCTAATATACTTTTGGTTTATAATTATAATATCTGTAGACCTATAATTAATTAATACTTACAACATTTTGAATTTATTTTTACAGTACTGAAGCTAACATTGCTTTACAACTACAGCAATTATAACCTAACCCAAATATTTTGAAATTAATTATAAGGTGATTTATGTTGTTTTAATATAGGATAATCAAACAATATTAGTTTTATAAAAACAAATAAATGCTAAAACTATAAATCTGTATGGTAGGGGGATGGGGGTGAATCTGAAAGGTTTTCCTATTTTTAATTCCTCATTTATTAATAAAAGATTGTTTCTTACAATAAATGATCTGTAACCTAGATTGTTTATAATTATAAAAAAACTATTGCTATGTTGTTTAGTGTAAAAAAAAGAAAATATTACACTTCCACCCCTAAGTGAGGTGAATCTGGAAAGAATGGGGGTGGGTCCAGAAATTTTTTAAAAAAATGGTATTTTATACATGAAAAATGTATGTGTCAGTTGAGATATATTTTATCAAGAATAATATGTACATAATAAAATACTTTTTAAAAATATAATCTGCATTCATTCTGAATCTACACCCATTTAGAGTTAATTAGTGGAAGTGAGTGACTTGAAATATAAGTAATGTATGGGAAAAGTTTTAAGATCATAAATTTAATTACTGAACACATTTCTGGATTTACCCCTTTCCAGATACAAAATCTGTATTCATTACTCCTTAAGAATACCCTATTTTCAATTATACTAATTTTTGACAAATAGATTTTGTGTGCTTGTTATTAGTTGATATTAACAAGATCTTAGAAGGCTTAGAAAATATAGTTAAAAATACAGATTTAATGTGCAAGTGCATGTAAAGTTCAAATTTATAACTTCATAAATTGGAATAGCTACAGGTTTGTAAATGTTGGTAAAATTACTTGGTTAAGAGTTAGAATGACTTCAAACATTAATAGGTTATTTCAATAACACTTAGGATAAGTACCTTATATAAGTATATACTATTAAATTTAATTTTTAATTTTTTTAATAATAATTCTTCAACCTATTTCTGGGCTAGAGGAAATTTCTAAAATTGCTGAAAGATTATCTTTAGGGCTGCTATGTAGAGAGTACATGAACTATATCTGTGCAGATCACCAAAATTTTTTAAATTATTATTTTAATCATTTATAAAAAAATAAGATTCAGAAGTGTTAAAATTTTTAAAAGTATTGAATCAATGTAAAATATTTTGAGAGAATTTTTCAATTGAGGAATACAGGGTGTTCAATAAGTGAGGAAGAATAGAAAAAGTTAAATTTTTTATTATTATATAAATACAAAAACATAGTTAGTGCATTTTTACTGTGATTTTTATGCATTTCTATTGGCTAAAATTTTAATGCACTTTTATTGATTAAACCATTCATTTTTACACAGTCAATCATTAATGCCATTGAGTTTGAACAAACATTTTTTTATTAGGGGTCCTCTGCATTAGTTCTCTGATTCAAAGCAACAAGGCACCCAAAGATAGAGGTTTGGTGTGCGGATTTGGATTACCATCTTATTGGTCCATATTGTTGCTATTCTTAGCAAAAATCATATCTGTAAAAAAATGTTGTATCATCTTTAAGTATTGTTGTACCTATAGTTAGGTTAAAGTAAGAAGTAGTTAATAGCAGCAGGACTTTAGTTAGAATTATTGCCCTGATTTTTAATTACAAATTGTAACTTAGTTTTGCTTTTCTGAAACCTACCTACTTAAAATCACTTACGATTTTTGCTAAGAACAATGACTGTATAGTAAAAAAACAGGCAGCAATATTATTAGTTCAAGTATATTATAATTAGTTAGTGTAGGTGTGTAGTCTTATTTATAGATCACAATCAAAACAAGTTCACATTAACGTGCGAAAGGAAAAGTAGATACCTATAGTGGCTGACCATGTGTGTGTAGGCAGCTAAATTCTGATCAGCCTAAAATGTAAAAATAAATACAAAAGTAATAGGAGGCACTTACTTGATTAAACTGTACAACACACTGAGATGTAGAATGAATATCCTAAGTCCGTAGCTGGTATATGTAGGTATAGCTGCTCTAGAGATCGTAGTATATTATAAGGTATGGATCACAAATCAGAGTTGAATTGAAACTCGAAATAATATATTCGAATTAAGTTACAAAACAATAATTATAAAATAAATGAATGAACGAAGTCGTGAGAAGTAATTTATTGTTGAAGAATAAATGAATGTGTGTATCTTTATGTTGAATCCAGCTAGCAGCTATATCAGAGGAACAGTTACATAACTAGTTCATTCGCACAGTGACTAGTTACTACCTATATTGCGCAACCCAATTAACTCTATTGTGAGCGAAACTAATCGTCATTAAGTAGCTGTATAGATAAATTAAGTTATGTGTAGCGCTAGCCGTGTGTCTGAACGAACCCTCCTTTCTGTATCCTTCACAATGTGTTGGGGGGTTCATTTTCGCCAATGAACCCTTAAATGAACCCTCAACTACGTTGATTTCAATAGGAATAAAGGTTCATTTTGATAAAACTGCAAAATCTCTCTAAAAGATATAGAGATGATTTTAGTCTCCCTCCCTCCCTCTCTCTCTCTCTCT
>JAUYWI010126816.1:0-10050 GCA_034780595.1 Parotoplana pacifica | reverse complement strand
TAAATATTATTTTGTTTTCAATTACAAAAGACTCTGGGATATTTTGTAGAGAGAAATTGTTACTTAGGATCGGGAGTCATTCTTATGTAACAAATGGTGACCTCCTCGTTCTTGAATCGCAACTCCTGTATATACATAATTTCAGATTAACTTATGTATTAATTAGTTATTTCATTTATACATTTGATACTGCCAATATATATTTTTATTTTCAGCAGTGTTTTTATTCAGAGGACAAAAGACAAATAAGTAAGTTTATTTTACCTAGGAATAGAATATAAAAATACATGGAGGTCCAAAATAATAATAATGTAATAAGATTGCCAATACCACAACGATATGCAGAAGGTTCGGAATTCGAAACCTATATGGAAATCGTAGATAATTATTTAGATATGTATGCTTTGCCTAATAACCAAAAATTTAGATTCTTAATTGCGGTATTGCCAGAAAGATGCCGAATTATTTTACAAGAAGGCCTGAGGCAAGAAATAGCATACGAAGCAATTAAATTACAATTGATGAGGCTTATGGTTGATAGAAACTCAATTGTAAGAGAATCCATTAGATTTCATGAAATACGTCAAATGTCGCATGAAAAGATTAATGAATTTCCACACAGACTTATGAAGTCCGGCCTGAAAGCATATCCAAATTTAGGAAATCCAGAAAGAAACGAATTAATAAATTGATTTTTTATGCAAGGTGATTTATTAGAAATTTCAGAGAGAGCTAACGTATTGACAGAAGCAAAAGTAACTAACGATTTAATAACGGGAAATAACAATATAGAAATTAGTGAAGTAAATACAATAATAGAACAGATGAGGGAGTTTAAAAAAGAAATATTGAGTGAAGTTAAGGATTTGATAATAAAAGAATTTGCTAAGATGCCGGAGAGGAGAAATATACAAAAAACTAATTTCAGAAATTATCCCGATAGAAATTATTATAATAACGAAACAATGAACAGAAATTATGATAACCAGTTTTCAAATAATTGGTCCAACAGACCACCCCTAGTGTGTTATAAATGCGGGAAAAAGGGACATTTGGCGAAATGTTGCCAGTCCGGACAAAATATGAATCTAAGATGAATCTCTAAAATGTAAATTCCAAAAGTGAATAGACTACTGTAAAGTTGTTATAAATTCAGGATGATCATAAAGTTGGACGTGTATAAAGGCAAAGTAAGATTCCCAATGGAACACATAATTACAATATATGCACGATATATGCATATATACGGTATATGCACTTGATGGCAGACTCTAATTTTTGCCCTGTTTTTTTCAATAGATGTTGCCTTGGTTTTTGGCATTCAAGACATGATTGTTTCTTGAATTTCTAACAATTTTTATAAAAACAATTTATTACAAGAGCACAATTTCTAAAAAATGGTTATAAAGGGATGCATTTGATATTCTAAAACAGTACTCAACTGGCAATTATTATTCGTGCAGCGATATTTATTCTGAATAGAACTGGCTCACTGCGCCAAGCACGGGATCATCACAGGACATACTAAGCTGTCGAGTAAGAGACGACTATTGTTATATATTGTATTGCTTAATGTATAGGAATATTGATAAATGTGTAGGAATACGCTGCAGAAAGGATTGCCTTTTACACTGTCACAAAATGTAACAGGTTCCCGGTGTTAAATACACCACATAAACCGATACTTTTTCCAAAACGAAATGCACTGATAAAATCAATAACATTATTTTAGGCATCATCCTGGAACCATTAGCAGTACATTTTACCGATTCCAGGAAAAGTATTTCGATTTGTTACCAAATCTAACACATATTATGAGTAGGGTTAAGGATGTGCGTGGCGATTTCTTGGCCGTCAGGTGAAAAGCCTTAGGCTGTGTTTTTCTGAAAATTCCCTTATTCAACTAAACATGCTCAGACACATATTGATTAATCTTCCACCATTATTAAGTAACGGTTTTACTGACGAATTAAATTATGCTGATTACTTGGCCCTCTCTTTCCAATGACATACTCAATCATCCCATAATTATCAGTGCCAAAAAGGTAGACTTAGATTTTTATTTATTATGATTAATTTTTATAATTCTTCGTTTGATACACCAAAGCGTTGATCATGGAAATAAAATAACGATTTTCAGTTAGTTTCTGTTTTAAATCAAACTTATCAGATTCTTTGATTTTTTTAGATGAGGGATATGTTATTCCCTGTTGGCTAGTGATGATCACTTTTATTACGTCATCAAACAAATGTGTGACATTGAAAGTAATCCATTTTATGACCTCACTAATAAAGATAGATTTTGTAATAATTGTCAAATTGTTGCACAACATTCTATAACCTACATAAATACTATCAATTTTCCCAGATTATTAACTATTTTAATCAATAGATTTAGTAACACTAGTTCTGGCAGACTTACTAAAACCTGCAGTAATGATGTTGTTCCTGATTTTATTTCTTTTAATAACAACGATTATGATATTTTTGTCATATTATTTGTCATATTGGTTCTTCAATCAATCGTGGCCATTACGAATATGCGGGTCGATCAGCTGCATTCCTACAGCTATGAAGAAGTTGAAATGTAGGTGCTGCAATTGTGTCTCTGGAGTACTCTGGTATTTTGAAGACACACATACCATTGAGTACTGCAACATTCAGCAGGTTCATGATACACCCACAAGACATCTCTTACATTTTCGCTTCATTGACATGACTCGAAAGAGTTTATCAATGTTGTCGACGCCTGATTTATTCTTTTTGTAGGTCAACACCGTGTTGGATAGGTGATCTATTTTTCAAAAAGTGTAAAACAGTAAATTTTGCACGTATCGCCGCAATATAGAATAGCGATATTGAAAATCGCACTACCCATATATTCATTCTAGCAAGAAATACATAGTTTGGTAGATATGGAAATTTAACCAGCTGCCTGTTGATGATTCTCATGCAAAATGTAATATAATCATGAGCTCCTTTTTTATCAGCTCAAATGAATATTTGTTTGTGAGATTATTTATTTGCTGTACAATAGTGAGTGAGGTGTCCATCTATTTAATAGGCCTGACAAAACCATATTTATTTTCTAATATGAAAAATGATCAAAAGTAATGCGTTAAGTATATTTTTATTTCTTGATAAATGATGCAATATATCCACGACTTGCTTATTTCTTTGATGCCTGATATATATGTGTATAGATAGAATTTATATTAATAGTATTATTGTAACATTTCTTTGTTCAGTAGCTAGAGGTTCCTTTGTCTTTAGGTTAGTGCCGGCCTGGATACCCAACGAATATGTATGGAGATTGAAATCTTTATTGAACAAAACATACACAATTTCAAAAAATAATAAATGCAAAATAAACATCTTGTATGTAGGCATTCAACAGTACTAAAACTATAGAAGTGAATTTGTAGTCAAATAAAATTTTAATCGATTGTTAATTTCTTCTTTCTTTTGTAATAGCTGGTGTTTGGACTGACTGGCTGCAGTAAATCCTATGGATTAGGTATACAAATAATGACCAGAACTTGCCTAGGTCAAGGGATAAGTTGTAAAGGTGCTGCTACGAAACAAGTTCCATGCAAGACATTGTTACTAAGTGTACATATTGAGATATTCATATTATTCTGATGGTCAGATAGTTGTCGTTAAATACAATTGTCAAAATTACTACAAGATGTTATTAATGTGTTTCATTAATGCGTTTTATTAAGTTTAATGGAAATGATTTTAAATTTAATCATTAAAATAATAATAAATTCCTACAACTTGAAAGTATCTGGCATATAAAATACATCACTTTATAAAGAATTATCACAATATTTTAAAATGTTTACATAAAACCAATTTGCATTGAATGTAAATAATATGTCAGCAGCTTTTTTTAAATTAGTTATAACATGAATTTGAAGGCAATTGGATAAATTTGACCAATATGAATAGGAGTTAAGCATAGTAAAGGGCATTGATTGCCATTTGCGCTAAAATGTTCAGGACTGACAAAGCTGATTTTATAATGATGGGAATATGAGGAACATTTTTAGCTCATTACAAATATTCTCCAAAACTAAGTTTAGGTCAAAATGGGCTTTTTATGTTATGGAAAGTGACCAAAATTTTAATTATCATGTTTATTGTGATTAGACAACTGTCTGAGCAAATGTTTGCATCTCAGAAACTGATATTTTCATTTTTTAGAGTTTGAAAATGATGACATAAGAAACGGCAACAGATGTGTGAAATATTTTAAACAACCTAAAAGCTTTGATAAAGCAGACAGTGATTACAAAAGAAACGGTTACCATCACCTGGCAACAGTACCGAATAAACAGGTGCTCGATGCATTTAAGGCCAAAATTAAAACAATTGCTTGGATTGGTTTGAGTCGCTTCTATTGGACAGATGGTACAAACTACGATTTTACTTCTTGGCTGCCCCGTAAACCTGATGGATTTGCTAAACAACTTTGCATGGTAGTAGCAAAGAAAGATGGTGTGCTTGGCTGGGACGATGAACAATGTGGGAATCATCGGGCTTTCTTCTGTCAAATAAAACTGGACAGTGAAGGTATCTTTAAGCATATACTTTGATTAATAAAGTTTAGAATTGTCAGTTTAAAAAAATCACGTAATATATTGTCTGTTCTATTTCCTATTAAATTCCCACTAAATTTTAAACAATAACATATTATTGTAATAGTTTTGAGTGCAAATTGGCTGTCAGAGCCATGTGTTTGCAAGAAAACGCAACTTTAGGCTGTGATAGTATTAGCGCAGGACATTTTAATTCGCTTAAATGAAAACCTAACAGATTATTTGTCACTTAGATTTGTGTTGGGCTACTCGCCGAATTTGATTAGACAAAGTTATTGTGTTCGACTTTTCGTTGTCAATCACACGCTCCTACAAATTCAATTTTTTAAAACTATTTTACTTGATACAAATTACTGTTAAACAAATTTCACATTGGGCTATCGACTTTACAAAACGAAGTAAAAGACTCTTTTTTTTCAATTTTGGTGCTAAAGTTGGTCTCTAAAAATAAATATAAGTTGCAGCAGCTCCTTGTTGATATCATAAAAAGACCGCTAATTCACGTTCAGCCACGTTTCTATACTATTTGTGATCAGGCAAATATATCGATTTTGAAAAAAACTACCCTTTTCTCAAACAAAACATAACTTTCGCTGTAGCAATAAGCATCCTAAAATTACATTATCAATTGAAACAAGTATTTCAATTTTTTACATTCATTTGGTTTTAGAATGTCCTGGGCCCTATACAAGATACGGAAATGGAATGTGTATAAATTTACATTCGCAAAAAACAACTTTTGATGACGCTGAGAAAATGTGTAAGAAAGAGCAAGTTCAAAGTTCTATTGCTTCTGTTCACACTGAAATGGAAATGAACACTCTAAAATCTATGTTGACAACAGAGAGTTTGAAAGTTGCTTGGATTGGTCTAAAAAGAATCGATGGTACTTCGCATACAGTTTCCAAGGAGCGATTCAAATGGGTAGATGGTCAATCTGTGCAGTATGACCAATGGACGCCTGGTGCTCCCAATAACAAAAGACTGTGTGGTATTATGGACTGATGGTGGCACGTTTGGTATGGATGACGATATATGTGGAGGGTATTATGATTTCTTTTGCGAAAGTAAGTTTCCTTTCATTATTTCTCAATTTGGTAAATCTACAAAACCTCTATCACAATTTTGGAATGAAGTGGTTAAAAAATCGCATTGTATGTAAAGTAATGGGATATAAAAGGTGATGATATAATATGTAGATATTTTTTAAAAAAACGGTAAACATGTAAAATTTTCGTCTATCAACAGCTTTCAAAATCGCAAAGAAAAAGTATATATGACAATTTAACCAGATTCCCGTTGCAGGTTCTCCTGAAAAATCTAATAAATCAGAAGCCCCATTTCTTGTTTATAAGCTCCAAAAAGAATTTCTTTGTGAGATTATTATATTGGTTATGCAATAGTGGGTGGGATTAGATAGGCATCGACAAAACCAAATCTTTGTTGTAATGCTTAAAGTAAATTTATATTTCTTGATAAATGTCATTTGAGTTTGTCCTGGTGTGAAGCAATATATCCACAAATTGCTTCTTTCATTGAGAACTGACTCATTTATATTGATAATATGAAAGTAACATTTCTTTGCTCAGTGTCTGAGTTTACCTAGTCATTAAGTTATGGACAACTGTTGAATTCGGAGTTCTCGATGATATTATAATTATGTGTGTATTTTTTGTTGAACACAAATATACATATATATGTAGTGCAGCAGATGGAAGATCAGGTAAATAAAACTCAGCTGAATAGCCGATATCAACACAAATGAACATAATTACGTAAAAAATATGAAACTGAACATCCCCCAGAAACTTTAGATAAAACAATATAAGTCCTTCTATGACCTAATGATACGTTTCCGAAGTAAATAACGCTTTGGTGTAAGTTTTTGAGACATGACCGATGGTGTTTCTCCAGAGACGTCATTAGGTGTCGATCTAATATCGTAGAGAACCTTTTGTAGTTCTGTGGCTAGAGAAATACTGTCATCATTCGGCTCTTCAGCGTTCTATGGAGTCTCTCAATGGTGGCGTTTTCTCTAGGGTTGTAAAGTGAAGAATTGACATGGTCAGAAGGATATATCCGTCTAATGGATCAGCGGATCGTGTGAGCACGACAGATATCTTTGACCAAGCATTCATCTTTATTTCTAAAAGGAATATCAACAGTACAATTAAAGGCAACACCATCATTAATAGTACCATGAACAGTTTTACCAATCTTAGTAGAACAACACAACACTCGAAAGTGCCCTGTCTTACCACAATCGTGGCATTTTGAATTTCGCACCTTGCACTGAGAATGGCAAGAAAGATGAGAGTTTGATCCACATCTGTAGTATGATCGTATCTCTCCTGACTTCTTGCGTCGATCTGCCCTGGCGCGCTCGAATGCTTCGCTTTTCCTGATCGCAAGTTCAAGCATGACTTGTGCATGTCTCCCCCAATCTATCGTCGTGTTCTCCAATAACTAAAATATCTCGAAACATATCATTAGTCGAAGCACCAAATTTGCACTCGCCGGAGAACCGACGTAAACGACACTCTCATGCTGCAGTTGTGGGCACTGGAACACTGGATTTCCGTCCGCTGTATTCAGCAAGACGGTTAATACTCTCCTTGTACGTAGTTTTAGGAGCAGGAGGAGCATCGCAGATATTTAGTCTACCGTAACCACAGATTTTCATTATACCTCCATTTGCTTTTCAGAAGCTAGATAGAGCATTAAGCGATTTACGCATAAGATGGATAGGCAGAATTGGTTATCTCGCTTTTGTAATTACTTGCTTGTGGTTGGCAAAATTCAGTGATTTTCTATTAATACAGCGACGATTAAATACATTTTATTTAATAACGAAATATTAAAACTTCAAAGGTAAATAAAAACTTGAATGTTTGTATATAAAAACAAATAATATTCTGTAGATATTCATTAGTTAACTCTATAACGTATTTGGTTCGAGCCTCAATCTAAGAACAAAAACTCAATATTATTTTGCTCTTTTTCTCTATTTGGTGGCAGGTGTTCAACAATATTGTAATTATTGCATTAAAATAACTAAATATAATTAAATAACTCTGTAAGATATTAAAAACAACAAAAATACCTATTTTTCTCATTTTTATTGAGGCTCCCAATGGTAACGTCTTTAGTTTTTGCCAATCAGAAAAGAGATACTAAATTGTAAACGATAACCGATTTTCAAACAAGTAATCAGTCTGGTCTAAATAAAGAACGTCTTTGATCGTCTATGCATCCGCTCTATCTATGAGAAAGTAGTTGTCTAATCGACGTTGGAAACATTTAAGCTCGTTTTCCTTAGAATTAGCCGGAAGTACCGGCAATCTGGCGAAATTCGCCATGTAAAAGTTTAATAAATAACGTCAAAGAGACAAACACTTGTGAGCCCAGATGTAGAAAATCACGCACTGTAAATGGCTATTATTTTAGTAATGACCTGTAATATCCGTTAAATTGCTGCTACCACAAATGTTCAATTCGGAGTTCCTGGTGATATTATTATTGTATTATTATTGTGTATTTTTTATTCAACACAACTATACATATATAGTGCAGCACACCGAAAATCAGGTAAATACGACACAAATGAACACTTATTTAGTGAATAAACCGAGACTACAATAAACACTAATTTTGTAAATAATATGAAACTCAAGAACAACCTAGCTAGTGAATTAAAGGAATGTTTCATTAATTGATAATATTTCCTGGGAGGTACTCTCTTCGTCAAATCTACAGTTAGAGGTTAACATGGAAATCTTAGTTGCAGCAAACTCACAACATTAAAAATTAAAACCTGCAATGTTAACTACTAGTAATGAATATGGAATCTATTATAATATTAGGAAATTGTCAATTTTTATTTCTTTTGTATTAACAGGTGCTTGGTAATTTTGGCCAAATATATCGATTGTTTACCCAAACAAATCTATAATCAATGTTTATTAAATTTTTATGGTGTTACTGAATATTAATGGACATGCAATCCACATTTGAAATCAATCCAATAACTATAATTATAGAGCAATATCGAGCATTTTGTATAGTCGATCATAATGTGTGTACATCAGATATTGTTTTCAGTCAGAAATTACTGATCTTAGCGATTACATTTTCAATATAGATTATTAGAATTATATGAAAACTTCTTTGCGAAATAAAGAATTGGATTTATCGCATTATCCAAGTTTGTGGCATATATGAAGAAATATGTATATATTATAAAGTGTTATTTAGAAAAATAGACTTTTCCATTTAAAATGATATCTTTTCACAGTAAATAAAACCAATATTTTAATATATAAGAATATTATGTTTATAAAATCTGACATTTTTTAACGTAATACAAAGAGATTGTTGATTTCTTCTTTCTTATGTAATAGCTGGTGCTTGGACTGACTGGGAAAAGCAAGGCAGTTGCAGTAACTCCTGTGGAGGGGGCAAACAAAAAATGACCAGAATTTGCCTAGATCAAAGAATAATTTGTAACGGTGCTGCTACCAAACAAATTCCATGCAACAAGCAGCCCTGTCCAAGTAACATATTGCTTCTAATTTTGTTTTTCTGAAATATTCATATTATCAACGAATTCATCATTCTTTTTATGTTATTGCCAATAAAAGTTGCCAGAATTATAGACAATATTTAGATAATTATAAAGCTAATATTAATATATTCCGGAGGATGTATTACATTTTATCTACATACAAATTGAGTGCTTGCCTAAGATGTATTAACAAACTTTAAATCGATAGTGATTGTGTTATTGTTCTCCCATTCAATCATAACAAATGAAAGATAACCGAGACCCACATTTTAAGGATAATACACACTAAAAAATATCTCCCGTTATATTAAAAAAATAATAACGGGAGAGTTTCACAAAAATAACTGGAGATTACGTGTTATTCTTGCTTTATCAACTAAAGCCAATATTTTTTGCGTTAATTTTGTCAAACTCTCCCATTATTCTTCCCATTATTCCTGATGATTTGCTAATACGGGAAAATGCCATTATTCTCCCGTTATTCCTAAGATAATAAAGAACAGATCATTTCCTTGTTTGAATAAGACAAATAAAAAGAATGCTATAATTAGTAAATAAAAAAAATACAATATAGACTAAAATATAGATGTACATAACGGACTAGTCCACAAGCAAAAAGCAAATAGACAAAACAGATTATATGTAGGTATATTTATTGTTCCAGAATTTAGGGTGTATATTGATCGGATTTCTTGTGATAGAGCTACAGTTAGGTACTGAGGTAGTGGTATAATTAATGACTTCAAGCTTACGTAGTCTTCATTAATATTAAATATTTACAACATGTAGTGGTAGGTATATACAGAAATTACTGGGGAACATTACCTATAAGAGAGGACTAGCGTAATATGTCCACAAACTCACCGAGGTCTCCTCGGGTTT
>JAUYWI010126805.1:0-10051 GCA_034780595.1 Parotoplana pacifica | reverse complement strand
CCCAACAAGGCCGAAACAGCTGTCCTGGGCTATCACTTGCGAGTAGTATGAATAAGTAGTACATTTTTATCAAAGTAATCCCGTTTTTTATTATTTCTCTTAAACACACTTTCAAATGAATAAAACTAAAAACGAAACAATTTTCTTGTTGACTCTGTGGCACAAACAATGGGACTTTTCTGTCTGCCACTGTTGGGATGATGCTGACCTCTTCCTTTCAGACGGACTGCGTGTTTGCTTTTCAACTGCGGAACCCCGTGCACAATGGCCACGCCCTGCTCATGCAAGACACGCGCAGTCAGTTGCTCAAGAAGGGCTACAGCAACCCGGTCCTGCTTCTGCATCCACTGGGCGGTTGGACCAAGGACGATGACGTCCCGCTTGATGTAGGTGCTCTATGGTGTCCAATAGCGATCACTGGCTGAACCTTGTTTGACGTCTTTTTTATATTGTTTTTTCCAGGTTCGCATGAAGCAACACGACGCCGTCATCAAGGCGGGGGTGCTCGACGCGGCCACGACCATCGTGGCCATCTTCCCCTCGCCGATGCTCTACGCCGGGCCCACGGAGGTCCAGTGGCACGCCAAGGCCCGCCAGTCGGCCGGGGCCAATGTCTACATCGTGGGGCGTGACCCTGCCGGCCTGCCGCACCCGGACCAGCCGGGCGATCTCTATGATCCCTCCCATGGCGCCAAGGTGAGCGACTTTGTTGCCTCGACATTTCAGGCCGTTATTTAGTCAAATTAATTAATTACTATGCACAACACTACTTGCAAGTAGTATTTTATATAAATAGCATTAAAATAGTTTGTATTACACAATATTGACGGGGGTGGCAGAGGCCCCACTGGCAACATACGATTGGGACAAGCGTGCTGGGAACACATCAAACAACAAGAATAGACTCTACGAAATAATGAAAGTCGAAAAACAGAACCACAAAATTAGATTTGTTTTGACACTTTTCAATTGGTATCGATTGTTTTGGACAACATAGAGTTTCTGAAACAATTGATGCGTGATTAAGGCGCCAGGCTACACTTTTCCGTGGACCTGGGGGCTTTATTAGTGTTTGTTTCCCATTTGGTTCGCTTGGAGTGTTTGTTTTCGGCGTCAAATTTGCCTTCCAGCGGTACGTGCCACAATCAGTTTACATTGAATGAATTTCCGAAACCCTCAACTTCTGGCCAATCGGGTTGTGGACTTGGGCGTGACTAAAGCCGTCGTAGATTGATCCTCTTGTAGATGATATGTATAGAAGATCCGCAGAGCCATTTAGGATAGAATCAATACTCTTAGTCGTCTTGCTACACTTGAAAATGGCTGTCAATATCTTAACAGAAAAGGCTCTGGTTAGAAAGATCTGTGGAGTTAAGCAGTGGGATAAGATGAAAAGCTTGGTCTGCGAGAGTCCATTGTAGAGGTAGCGAGACGCAGCTCTGTCTAAGATGGTGTGTGGTCACGTGCCGAGAAAGGAAGAGAAGAGTGGTGGGCATGGAATCTGCAAGTGGAAGGGACACGAGGAAAAGGGGGCGCCCAAAGTTGTCCTGGAAATGTATGGCAGAGAGAGAAAGAATATCGAAAGGTTGGAGGACTGAAGCTTGGGGGATCATGAAGATAGAAAGCGCTGGAAAATCGGTGTGGCCAGTTGGACAGAATGAGGGTCGGCGACTCCCCGTCAGAGGGGAATAACCCGACCTCTTAAAGATGTTGATGGGGACCTTCTTTCCGATATGGACTGCAAATGATAGTGACCTTGGATAATGTCATAAATGAAGGTGTCATGTTATTAAGAGCGAGAAGCATTGTCCATAAAATACACTCAAAATACAACTACTCTACCATATATATCTTTGGTTATTATAAATGAATCTCTATGGACCGATTTGATCTCTATGAACTAATTGTTTTGTTCTAACTTGTGATCTAATTAGGTTCTCACGATGGCACCCGGCCTACCCGACCTCACAATCATGCCATTCCGCGTAGCAGCCTACAACCAGAAACTGGGCCAGATGGACTTCTTCGACCCGACCAACAAGGACGACTATCTCTTCATCTCGGGCACCAAGATGCGAGCGCTCGCCCGCGCCGGGGACCAGCCGCCCGCTGGCTTCATGGCCCCTGAGGCCTGGCAGGTGTTGGTCGCCTACTACCAGAGTTTAAAGTCCTAGTCGTCTGTCTGTCTGTCTGTCTGTCTGTCTGTCTACTGACGATTAACACACACACACACACTACATGTTTGATTCATATTATTGTTGCGGGGTTTTAGCAAGACCCCCTGCTTGTAGGGACCTATTTCTTTAGTAGTCAATAGTGATATGACCGTCGATTTTATTTATTATTTCCAGTGAGGAATTTCTTAATTTGTACTTGCGTATTTCTATTTTTAGATTTGCAGTTTGATTGTACTTTTCATTCCGTTTAACTATTCTTCTTATTGTTTTGCATATTTCTCTTGGCTTGATTGTTTTTCTACCATTTGTTTGCACAATGGCGTCGTCATAGGGCGAGGTTTGAGTTGGGCAGTTTTTGAATAAAGATTTGGTGACAACCACGGTCATGGAGGGTACAACATCTAACTCGATTTGTTTTAGTCCGATGTTGGAGTGCTGCTACAGATTATTTTCTGTTTGAATTTGTCTTTGAATGTTGCCTGACAATTATTGTCCACTGATATCAATTATGCTGTTGTTGTCTTATTGTACATATTATACTCGGAGAGGAAGCTATAAAATCAAAATTCTTGAAGGCTTAGTTCATTGCGCGTATTTCTGACGTATTATACATGTCTACCGTAACGTTATTTATTTCAAGGACAAATTTCAGTATTATTATTATTATGGCACTCGTATTGCGAGGTACTGCCGCCTGTATTGGTATCTGAATTTTTTTAGTTTGACAGTAATAATTATTATTAATGTTTTTTGTTTTAATTTTAATTACCTGTTTTTTTTTCTTATTTGATTGCATAATAACTATTTTGCATTTTAAAACACATGTTAGAACAATTACATCATTTTGCTGGATGTCTAATTCTGTTTTTGGTCCTCCCGTATAAGCAAGCCAGAGTAAACCAATGAAATTTAGAACGTTAAAAGTACATGTTTCTTCTAATTTTATATTTTCCCTGGAGTCTGAAAGGTTGTTGTTGTTATTATTACCTGGTACAACAGATGGTGACGTAGTAATTTATCACTTGAGAGGTTTTATAAACACTTTTGTTTTTTAATAATTGCCTTTATTTATTGTTGAGCAGTCTGAAATAGTTTGTGACATGTTCTAACAGATTGTATTATTATTTCTAGTCTAATAATTATTTGGAAATACATGTATTTATTTATGTTATAATATTAGAAAGGACAGAGCATTCATAGAACTTCATTAAATATAGACATTATAGGTATCATTTGAGGAATAATCATAGGGCCATGTTAGCAGCCCGATTAAGCCCACAAATGAACCTTGTAGTTAGTATTTCATATAACCTATCATTCATAAATATTTAGGGTTACAACGTGAACCGTGTTTACTGAAAGTTGGAAAAGTAAGATAGCTTTGAAATGATATTCTAATTAGTGCACTTTTAGTAGCTTTTCTGTTTTTATTATCTACGACAGTATTATCACATATATGAATATGATTTATCGATAATTTATCACAAGTTTGTCTTCTTTGTCGTAAAATAAAATCCTATGATTTCATTAATTTTTATTTTTATTTTAATTTGACAGAGATAATATAGCTAGCTACCTACAACTAAAGGATTCCTTTTCCAATGATTTGTCTAACCAATAATCATCTTACATGGTCACTATTAGAAGTGTTGAGCCATAAGCTCTCACAGGTTTATGTTTATGGAATTTTAAATAATGGTGTCACAACCTTTATAAACTGGGATTAGCGACATACTATAACAAGGACTGTCAACTCAAGGTTTTGTGAGCGGGTTTATAAGGCCAATTGTTCTATATCTATGAAATAACTGAACCATCAATTGCTTTGAAATTTAGAGTATTGATTTGAACTTACATGAGAAACCTAGTTCAATGTTATAGGTCACGTGAGCTTTTGTGTGGATCAGCTCAAGTGGTTGAAAACATCGATTTTGAATGGATTAGAACTGAACAATGAACAGTTCTTTTAGTATTTAATGATTCGAAAATTATTTAGCTCCTTTCAATTAACTTACAACATTGGCCTGCCTATATAATGGGGCCGATACTTTTATTGATTTATCACATTTAAGCTTCAGTAATTATGAAAAGATACAAGAAACTATCTTTTAGAATTATATCACGAACATTAATCTCTTTCAAATAAAAATAGTAAAATTTATTTTTGTTGCGGAGATATTATCTCAGTCAAAAAATAGTTTTTCTTTTTTGTTTGAAAGATATTAACATTGTATAATTCTACAAATAATATCTATCAAAATTGCTGAGTTATAAGCCTAAATGTGAGAAATCAATAATTATTGGCCCTATTAGATATGTCAAATTAGATGATACTAAACATGTTTGAATCAATGAGCATCAAAAGTAATTTGTTGTTTAGTTCTAGTCCATTCAAAATTGATGTTTTTGGCCTCTTGAACGGTTATAAAACTTCATTTTCCGCTTAAGATTTTAAAACTGCAATCTATTTGGTGTTCTCATATAAGACTAATCTATTTTCTGGTGTAGTATTAGCCGTAAATAAAATTATGCAATAGATAAAGGGAACACCATTAATAAGCTGTAATAATGATAATAAATATGCCTCTATTATTGGGATGTAGAAGAAGATTTTTGTTTAGTTGTTTGCAAACATCAGAAAAACTGTCCATGCTCTTAAATTTCTGGCAGCAATTATAGTCCTTGTATTCTGTATTTGAATGTTACTAGTACAATAACAAAATGACTTCAGGTAAACGAACCAATCCTTGCTATAACAATACTATGACATAGGTATACGTAGGTATGAATGGGGACACAAATTATATCATATTATTGATAATTTATTTGAAAGAATGACTCATTTTGTAGTTTGCTTATGTAATACCTATGTTCACTGATATTAATGATTATTAATTATACTGTATAAACGAATACTATGTATATAAATATACTTAAACCTAAACGCAATGCGTGATGTTATCCATAAACAACATAATAAAATATGTACCTAATAAATATTTTTCAAATTAATTGAAACTAATAGTACAGATTATAGACATCATATTTAGAAGTAGGAAAATCTAAAACAAAATATTTTAAACAAAAAGTCATGCAGCAAACCATGTGTTGACAGTCCCTTTGTAGGTATGTCCTTGATTGGGATCATCATAAAAAACTATAAATTATTTGTCAATAATTATGGGTGTCCGAAAAAAAAAGTGAGTGTTTCATTAACATTATTATAACTTAAGGATAATCACCTCCTTGATCAATCAGAACCTGACAATAATTCGTGAACTCTTGGAACTGATTGTTCATTTTCTAGTCGCACAGAATGTTGAGAAACTTTGTGATATGAGCACGTATTTCATTCACATTTTGAAACTCCACATTGCGTCTGCTGCCTTCAAGATTTCTGAAGATATACCCGTGGAGGAGATTGAGATTGGGGGGAATATGTTTTTCCAAGAAATCTCGAACCACATTGGCAACGTGTGGTCTTGCATTGTCATGCAGATAGTGTAAATAATTTCTCAAGAAATGAATGTATCGTTGTGCGCAGAGGGTTCCCCTTCTTGAAGAATTTCAAAATAGGATACACCTGAGAAGTTAGCGGCTAACATGAAATTTCTTCGCCGAAATAGTCATTCTCCGAATCTTTGGTCGATCTCTTGCAGGACCAACAGCATCAAAAGCTACATCGATTATTTTGTAGACTAAAGATCTAATATATATTTAAACTGCTTTTATTGGCTAAATGACGGCTGAGTAGGTAGTTTAGCATCATCAAAACTACTATCTAATATTATTTAAATACTTATAAATAAAATATAAATGAGAAAAAATGAACATTTTTACGGACACCATAGTTGGGTATATTATCAGAAATGGCCTAACTTTTATGATAATTTTATTTGATGTATCAGTAAGTTTATCTGACCCAAAAGAAGGTTAGTGCAAATTGCTTTCATACAGAGTGAGTTAAAAGTCTGTGTTATTTTATGTCATTTATATATAATTATTAATAAAAGTTATGATAAAATACTTGAAATTAATGTTTTACAAATATTTAAATTATTTTTACTAAAAGTGATATAGACTGGACTCACCCTCTATAGATTGTACCTAGTTACAAAATGATTTTAATAATTTAAAATGTTGACTAAAATGACCAATAAAAATAAAATTACATTAAGCAAAGATTGAAAAGTTTAATCCATCCCAAAAATTGAAGGATCAATGCGACGTTACTAAAAAAAATTCAGAATTTTATGGTTTTAATTTCAGAATTTGCCGCCTCTTACATACAGAATAAACAAAACAATTGGTTTTTGATGTTTTAGTAATGTATAAGGATCAATCATAAATTTCGTACTACTTGTAATAGACTTTTAAACCACAGATTTCAATTATACCTACTAGGGTTGTAAACCGAAACCATTTAGTTTTAGCAATATACATTGAAGTACGGATATAGTGGTAATGGTTAGTACGTGTTAAACACATATTAGGAGCGTAACTTTATGTTCTCTAAAATAATTTTTTAACCACTCAATCTCACATCATTTAAAATTTAATTTTTAAAGCTTTTTCTCATTAGTCATTGAGAGCTAGCTTTGACTATCTCAAAAAGAAAAACTCGGAATAACGATTTAAGCCTAAGTTTATTTCCAAACTAACACTAGCAAAGACTAGGGTAGCATAAGCTAATAGCTTTTTTTGTTATTAAGCATAAAAATATTATTTTCTCTAAACTATTAAGTACCCTATTAAATTTTATGGAAAAGAAATATAAAAAATACGTTTATATGATTTTCACACAGCGGGAGCTAATGCAAGCGTTTATTTAAAGGAATGTACATAAAAGTTGGCTTAATTTTCAAATGTTAGTTAAAACTATTTTAGTCATACTACTTAAGATTACCTTATTATCAATAAAATATTTCTCTAAAATAAACTACAATATTTGAACATGAGATAAAAGGCTATGCTCATTTTTAAAACCAGCATGACGGCTGAAGATATAGATAATGTGATTATTTTATAATTTTTACTTTTTATAGCTATGTATAAACTTGTAACATATTTCTAAGTATTTAACTGAGTTTGTCCATATGTTTGAAAGTGATGGGGCCCGTCATCCCTCATACCCGCATCACTGAAAGTCTCGTGTGATACCAATGTTAAGGGGGGGGAGTGGTCAACGGGTTTGAATAATTCCTTTTGACAGATGGGATGGACTGGAGCCCTTTCATATGTAATAATATGAAATAGTTTGTTTTTCATATATAATAGGCAACTTCATTCATAGAGTGCCTAGGTTACATAATTTTGCTAGGCAAGTTGTTGCATTGTAATAATTATGAATTTTTTATTAAATGGCAAATTATTAGCAAATAAATATAGCATATTAAAATTGTAAAAATGTATTGTACAAATATCACTATTCTGTAAAATCCATGGAACTCCTTCAGCTCAGATTTTTGGTATAACTAAATATAAGTAACTATTATATATAACTATTAATGCTATTTTCCATATAGGAAACTTGCTATTTAATTTGTCAATGCAATGTAATAGAAAATTCACAAATTAATACAATTTTAAAATTAATTATTATTTTTAGTAGCACATTTCATAGAAGATTTTAATAAACACAGTATTTAGCCACATAGTGAAAGTGTTTTTTTGATTTTTTAAATAAAATTTAAAAAAAATCCTTAGTTAGGGTTAGTTTTTTCTTCAATAAGTTATTTTAATGATAAGTTAGTGTAGTAAAATAACTTATTCTCAAGAAAAAACTGACCCTAAGTAAGGATTTAACACTATATTTAGCCACATAGTGGATGTGTTGTTTTAAATAAACCATCTGCCATTGGCTAAGTATGGCACTATATATACATTTTAATGTGACTTGATTTTTATTGAAAACATTGTTTAAAACAGCTTATTTTCATATTAACTAATTATATAAATTTGAATATGACAATGTTTTTTTACACCTGCACTTGAAAATATACATCTTACATAGTGTTTCCTGTACTTGCACATAAAAGCTGCATTTCGACTAAATTTTCTGTACCTAGTCTTAAGATCTTGTCAGTACAGTATCAGATTCAGTTACTTTCAGTACCAAAGTTGGAAAATCTGGATCTGAATTGGTGAATCTGGTACCAGTGCTGAATCTGGACTTGATCAGATTCAGTGACTCTACATCTGAATTGGTGAATCCAGCACTGAATCTGTTACCAGTACCAGTTTCAGTGAAAAAGTTTTAAATCAGGTAATAATATTGTTTTCTATGAATATGGTGCTGGTGCCAGATTTATTGAATCTGGAAAAACAGTTTTTCATTCCTTTAAATCTGGCACTGAGTCATAACCAATTATAAATTTATAATCAGATCATTTAGATTAATTCATATTCATTTGACCAAATATTAATACCTACATACTAAAAATAGAACTTCTATCTAAGCCCATGCCTATTGGCTGTTAGATTCCTAGCTCTGCACAATTACAACTCATTTTTACCAACTTGTCCCAGGATAAACTCATTCCAATGCCTAATTTGTCCTTGTCCAACTCATCCCTTTACAATTGGTTCCATACCAGTTCATACTTTTACTACTTGTTATTTACCAACTTATCCTTTTGCCAACTTATTTTTAACTAACTCATTCAAATGGAAAAATCAGTTTTTGTCATCTCATCCTAAAATTTTATATCCAATTTCCATTCTAACCCAACTTGTTGAGCAACCCACTGAATGAAGTACAAAAGAAAAGAGAGCCAGCCATGCTCATATGAGTGACTTGGTGGTTATTGTGAAAGGTGACTGGCTGTTAGTATCTGCAATAGAGCACATGGCCAATACTGTGATGTGTTTGGGCCTGTCTTTCAACCCTTTGAAATATGAGTTCATATTTAGAGGGATTCACAAACTAAGACCAACAACACCCTCCTTCTGAGCATGCCAGGCTACCATCATTTTACCTCAGCATAAAAATGCATACAATTACACCATCAAAACACAAAAACAAGTGGACAAATGACCTGAGAAAAAATACCATAAAACATAAAAGCTAAAATATGAAAACTTACAAATAGAGCAGATATATAAATTGACAAGAACTGACTTGTAATGAAATATAACTATCAGATTATATGAATGTCAAATGTCAAAAAGCAAAACAGTTTACACAAACAACAGCCTGACATTTACCACTAACAGGCTTATCACATTTACAAAACAATTTCACAGTTCACATGGATGGCAAAGGTAACCTGACATTCTAAGATTACTGGAAGAGCATCATCTCTTAGAGGCATGACTTCATCAGCATTATGAATTTGGGAGGACAATTTGAAGAGGAACTTTTACTGAAATATTCTAGAACCAGTCTGTTTCCTGAAAATAACCCAAGCATTGACACCAGCAGGTCCAGGATGTTGAGAAAACTGTCCATTGCCTGCCACCTGACTTGGTCAACATTTGTCTGCACATGGAATTGAGCATGTTGACCCCATACTTGTTGGCATTGTGGTAATCCACTGTTTTTGGCTTTTTTTACCATCAGGCTGGACAATTGTGCCCTTATGCTCAGTCAAAAGTATGTGTGCCATTTTCTTGATCTGTGCCTGATAATGAGTTAGTTGGAGGGCATTGTATTTGAAAAACACTGATTTGTGAATTTCAGGGCATTGTGCAAGTTAAGCAATTCAATATGATTGCTGCAAACAGTTCTAACAATCATAGAGTATGTATACATAGAGACATATCTTTGTTTGAAATAATGAAAGAGTTATATTTAAGATATCATTATTAACTAAAATTATATGCTGAATTCAAATCTGTTATCCATTTTTATCTAACTGCTTTAGTTTATTTAA
>JAUYWI010126794.1:0-10052 GCA_034780595.1 Parotoplana pacifica | reverse complement strand
TCTTCTCAAAAGGTGACCTATCCAATTTTTCTTATGCTTGGTAATTTAGTAGGTTACTTCTTTCATTGATATCTGTTAAACCTTCCATATTGTATATTTGTCTTGCCATTAGATTTCCTGCACTCTTCTTCATATACACATTTCAAATGCTTCAAGTTCTTATTGCTTTCATGCAGTGCCCACATCTCAGAATCAAATAGAAATATGCTCCAGATTTGTTTCTTCACTACATTCTTCTTGGTTAGGTATCTTGTTATTCTAGTTCAAATTTATTCTTGACATCTTCCATATGATGTAATTAGTTCTCCCAAAATTATTTGAATTTCTTAACTTGCTCTATTTATTGGCCATTCAGAGTGGTGTTCCCATTATTGTATTCTCATTACCTTTGTCTTATTAATGTTTATCCACACATTAATTTTTTAGCTTTATTATTTTATTAATGAGTTGCTGTAGTCCCTGCCATTCCCACTTGATCATCCACAAATTACACTTCTAGCATTAATGCACCACCTATCTTAATGCCCTCATTGGCTTTGTTGAGTGCTTCATTCATCATGTGTGTGGCATAGATTCAGAATAGTAGTGATAACAAACATCACTGCCATACTCCTTGTCCTATCCCCACTGGATCTGATTCATCATTTCCAATTTTTATGGTTGATCAATATAGGAATCATGAATGAGTCTTTAGTATTTCCAGTCAACTTTTGGGTGTTCCTATTCAGGACCTAACTGACAGAACCTAAACATTGCATATTGGTTCTCATACATATATCACAAATTTAGTTGAAATCCAATTAATATTTCAGACATTTGCCAAAGAGAACAAAGCTTTATAGAAACAGGGAGTACAGATATTTAACAAAGTCAGAGAGATCAATGAAATAGATACATTCCACTGCACAATGATATGACAGAATAAATATATCAGATGTTAAAATACAGCAATCTATTGAGTTATATTGTCTAGCAACTAAGTTGGCTAAATGATGCCATTCTCATGTATCAGTTGGCAGAGATGTTTGGGTGGTCTTTGTTGGTCTCAAGTTGTTCTTTGGTTGGTGGTTGAGCAACATACCTGTTCTGGGAGAAAGTGAATCACTTCACCAGCAGGGAGAGATGCCTTCCAACTGCTCCTCACCCCTCCTCTAAGAGCTCTGAGCTGAAAAATAAACAAGCACTTGGCTATACTATCAATACAGACCTATGCAGTAAACTATTGCAGGCAAGAAACACAATAGTGGGATGTCATGATCTAAAATATAACCAATCAGTAGTACTATAGGGTGCACTACAAAGTTGAGTAAAAGAAGCTTCACTCTAATGAGACTCTATTTTCATCTCAACCTAAAATGAGAATTATAGAATTTAATGCAGTTTAAAATGATGTCCAATAAAAACAGTATTCAAGAAAGTGAGACAAAAACATTTATTGTCCAAAACAAATCTTTATGAATAGAAACCTGATGACATACATATGGTACAGCAAAATTCTTTTCATAAATACAAAATATGTTTTTAACTGTGATTGAAATAAAATAACAGAATATCTCAAATTAATAGTTAATTACAAAGTATTGTAATAAAGAACATAAATAAAATAAAACACAATTCATTCCAAGTTTATACTGCAAAATGTTTCATGTTATCTGAACCTATCATCTTTATCACATTTCTATTCTATAATTAATGTCTTACCAATTGTAATCTTTTTCTTTTGAAGTTGTAAACATGCCACTATTTGAAAGTAATATTCATTTATTTATTGGTTATACTTGCCTCTACAACCACCTCATTAATTATGCTATTTTTTGAAGATTTTGCTTTACAATAAATTAAGCACTAGATGTTATAACTAAACTTCTATTAAGAAAATTATATATGTTTTGTAACACATATAAATATGTTATTAATGATTTTAATGTATATGAATTTAGTACCAATTTTAATTTAGCTAATTACACATCAAAACCCATCCATAATCCTTCAGATTCTGCCAATTTTGATATTGATATTCCATTCATGATGTTATACCTAATATTCCAGATCCTAAAATTAATAGTAATCCTGAATTTATCAAATCTTTTCATTATACTGTGCTTCATAATTTTGATGCCAGCATTTCTTTTAATGCTGTTAATTCTGACACAATCAATAGTTCTGTGCATCACAATCCTCCAAAAGGTTTACCTCATTTAGGTAATACTTATTATTTATATAGTTTAGGCTAAATATCCAACAATGAATTTATTTATCTTCTTACCAATATTAAAAATAGTAGATAATTCTATTGGGTTAAGTTTTATCAAAGATGCTATTAGTTAATTAAAATCATTGATACTACAACCAACAAGATGTTCATGAAACTTTCCTTAAAATCATCAGTAATAACAAAATTGATTTTGATAATTATAATGGTCTCTTTGAAACTACAAATAGATTTGCTCTAATTGTTATACCCTTTTAGCTAATGATGAACATGTTAACTGCATCAAACAGATTTATTGTATCACCAAACTTATGGTTATAGATTTTGTAATAATTATCAAATTGCTACAACACATTGTATCACTTTAAGACTCAATCTTCTCAAGACTTTTTAATCAACAGATTCAGTAATGTTAGTTCTGGTAGACTGCTGTAATGTAATTGTGCCTAGTAACATTTATTATAATAACCACAATTATGATAATTTTGGTATTTTTTGTCATCCTGGTGCTTTGAGCAACAGTGACCATTACATTTCTTATATAAGGAATATAAATAGTTGGAATACACTTAATGGTTCCATCATCTCAAAAGTAGACTTCAATTCAACTAGTGCTTATTTAGCCTTTTACAATTTAAATAATATCTATATTATGGGATGAGTGATGCCTGTGTACACATAAAACTGATTTAAGCTCACTACTGAGGGTCTTTAGTCCTGTACCATATTTCTTGTTATGGTTTTGAATTTAATTACTCTATTTCTGATCTGAGTGGACTGTTTTATGAATTTTGATTTTCAAATAAACTAGATAGTACTTTTAATCACTGAGTTTGACTGATCATCTTATCATGTTTCTGTGTAGAATATAATGCACATGATTACATAGTTTTGATTATATCTTGAAAAGTTGTTGTTTTATGTTGAAGCCATACTATTACATACCTTTTGGTTAGATTATATTTATTTCTATGATGTTAGTACTGGCAAAGACTTGCAAGACTTTAATATATTATTTTTTTAAACATTGTATGTTTGCTGCAGTAAAAATTTCATTTGCAAATTGGCCTCTTTTTTATATCATAATTAACTAATAGACCTACAAATTCATTTATTGACTGACAATGTAGAAAGTACTATGAAACATCTTGTAATATAAACTTGGAATGAATTTGAAAACAAAACAATGCACAGCTATTCAACAGATACATTAGAGCAGCAGGGATGGGTAAAATACAAGTTCTAGTCAACTAACTACAAATGACAATTATTGAATATTAAAAAATATGGCTCTATATACTAAAATATGGATGATGAATAATATCTGAAATCTAATATAGCATAGCTATCTTGGGTAATAAAAAGGTGATTTTATGTAGTTTTAATTGACTGTTTTTGATTTGGAATCTATTTGTTTTGCCCATAAAAAGTATTAAAAATATATATTGACTCTCATTACATAAAATAAAAATGATGTAACATTACTGTTGTTACATGTTGATAAGCATTAACAGTTACAAGATTGAAATCTTCATACTTTATAATAAAAGTGACAAAATGTCTAAAGCACAAAGTGTCTCATTTAAAAATTTGTGTTTGTTGGCTTAATAAATTAAAATTTCTTATGCAGATGCACAGTTAAATTTAGGAAATGTTCAATAAAACCATATTCATTTGTAACTAGCAAGGTTGCTTAATTTAAAGAACTGATTTTTATAGTTCTATTTATATCATGGAAAACATTTGAGAAACAGGGATTTAATGGGATAATTCAGACAAAATGGAAAATCTGCTTTACTATCACCACCAAATTAGCAAGTACATTGCAGAGGTGCCCTTTTGCATTGTGCAGACCCCATTCCTGGTAGGCAAAGGTTTATTAATCACATCAATATTTTGCTTATATTTTAAATTGCCCCATTTCTTCTCACTGGACAAATGTCTTAGCAATATTTATGAAAATAAGTGACTTTCTTAATCAAAACAAAGGAAACAAAAAGTAAAAACAATATTTAAAAAAGAAAAATACATGAATTAGTATCTAATGGATGATATTAATTAACAAATAGGTAGATCAAAGCATAATACATAACTTTTTATGTATGCTTTTATCTACTTTATTAAAAAAAGGAGTTGATAGATTGAAGTTGAAGTCATGGTTTCTTGTTCTAATTTTAATGTAACTACATACCTATGGAGGTTATTATACTTATAATTTAATAATAAAGTTTTTAATTCACTTTTATTATTGTCTTGAATGACCTATCTGATAATTAACATTAACTACATCAAATATACAAAACATATAGAAAATCCTGTTTCCTTTTTGCACTTTGATCATACATTAGGTATCAAATCCATAGATTTCTTTTAAAAAATTCACTAGTTTAATTATCTATAGTGACAATTAATACATAACTAAGGTGATGATATAATTGCATGAACCTCAAAATGTTATGAAACTGATAGTATTTTTCTCCCTGAAATTATAAAACATCTGTATGATATATACTTCATTAACATTGCCTTACTATATCTAAGCCTATGGCAATAAGCTCCTACATTTCAAATCCCAGAACAACTAATTTTGGTCAGTAGATTGACTTTTGCTATATTAACATGTGTAAATTTCATAGAAATTGGTTTAGTAGTTTTCAAGTAATTTATCCTCAAAGGTTCTTCTTTATTTCTTCATCACTGGTACTTAAATGTTAGCAAAGTTGGGTTAAAATTTAGCACATATATTAAGTACATAAAGAACTAAAAAAATCCAAGAAATGAGTAATATGCAATACTATTATAAAACACCTTTTCTAAGTAACATTTGCCTTAATGAAATGAAAAAAGATGCTGTTTAAAACAAAAATTACATTAATACAAAGTATAAAATAAACTTAATAAGTTTGCAGTTTTTTTATGGTACAAGATATTTCATAGAGAAATGTCAATAGTTTAATTAATTAAAAATAAAAAATTTCAATTTGGCTAGAATATATAAATAATACAAACATAGATTAAATTAAAATCAGCCAAAAACACCTAAAATAATTAGTTCTCCCAAAACAAATTAAACATGGTTAACTATAGTTAGCATGGCTCTATATGGACATTATTAAGTAACTAGGTATTTCAGTGCATGAGGTAAATAATTTTGTTAAAAGATTTTAGAGCTAACAAATTGAAAAACTAAAGGTATAAAATTAAGCATAGTTCAATAATATTCTGCTAAAGGTAGTACCCACCTAAGCATATAAACAATTTTGTTATCTTAACTACATATGTTTTTAACTTAATTAAAATCTTAAAAAATAATTTAATTTATTTACTGAAATACCTAGTTACTTAATAACTTCAATTTAGAACTATACCAACCTAAATACCACAGCTAACTATATTTAATTAGGCATTTTCCTATTTTAGCACCAGTTTCATTTGAGACATTAAAGAAAAACACTTGACCAATTTATATAAATTTTATATCAAATTCTACAGAACTCTAATCTGAATTCAAATAAATAATAAACTTTTCAAACTTTATTTTAAAAAAAAATCCATATCAAAATTTAAAGAAATGACCTCAGCCTATTCCAAAGATATATTCTATCATTCTAATTAAAATTAGATTAATATATTTGGATTCAGATAAAAATTCTGAAGAATTTGATATAAAATATGTCTAAATTGGTTGGGTATTTTTTTTAGATATCTCAAACACTAAAATAGGAAATTGCCATTTAATTTTTGTAAAATATCTATTAATAAACAGTATTCTTAAGGAGTAATTAATGCTTTAATTAGAGATCTTGCACTTCACAAATCAATAAAAACACATAAATTGAGTTTTAGCATTCATATATTTTTGTGAAACTAACATTACTTGATTAACCCATATATTGTACCAACATAGGCCACTGTGCCCTAACTGTTCCTTAACATGATCATGCAATTCTATAATACAAGTATATTTTGTTTAGTGATTTCCTATTAATTTGTATATAGTTTAGAGGAAGTTATTATTGCCATCTATTAGTTATTAATTTTCTATGAAAAACCAAACACTATTCATCAAAAATCAGTTTCATTGAATAAAAACTGTACATTTTGACAAATAATTGGTTCTATTCAGTGTTCAGTGATATTTTCAATGAATAGTGAATTTCTATTGGGGAAACCAGCTATTTTAGGGCCTTTTGGTCAATCTAAATTATATTTTTGAGGTAATAAATACAAAAGTTAATTTCCATGAATTACAAAAAAGAAATTATTTAATACTACATTCAGTTTCATAACATATAGGTAAGTAAATTATGAGATTTCCTTAGTTTCTTATTAATTGCATTGTTCTATATATTGTGACCCACATGTCAAACTATTGTATCTCAAAATTCACAACTTTTCAGCAACAACATTTAAAAAAATGATGATTTTTGATTAAATACTGAAAGAGCCTATTATAAACAAATTTAAGATAGTTTGACAAGTTTTACAACTTGCTCAATATTAAAGCTAGAGATCGCATATTTTGACAATACAATAGTTAGACATGTGGGTCACAATATGATGAGGCAATATCAATGAAGTAAATAAAATACAAAAAATCATGTTGCAATTTCTAATAGCAAACTGTTTTAATATAGGTAACTTCAATTCATTAAAATTTATTTTACAAAGGAAGAAATCAGAATCAAAGGATTTAGGAAAGGGTAGCTTATGAACATGATTGGAACAAAAAATAAAAGATCGCCATATACACTAAGTACAGCCTTGGCCAAAAGTTTAGCATGCTTATAAAAAACAATGTATTTTTCTTACAATTTTCAACCATTGTTGCTTATTAATTATAAAATCTAAAATTTAACATCTTTTCTACTATGTATTTTACTTACTGCTATCTAGATTACTAGTAGTAATTTTGAGAAAATATTATTTCATCACCACAGAAAGTTCTAGAATGTTATGCACATGGTAGCCATTTTTTAATAAATCATGTGCAAAAATCATGAAATACCCTCTGAAAAGTGAGCTCAAGCTGTTGTGTTGTCTGATCAAGGCCTCACAAATACTGCAATTTCAATTATCTTGGATATAAGCCAACCTACAGTTACCAGTACTCTTCAACATTATCATGAAATTTCAGAAGTGTTCCTAGGAAATAAACCTAAACCAAGGACTGTTTGACGTACTCTGCAATCTGGTGGCCTGAGGTCATACAAGCAGCCAGGAAGCCAAAACTGTCTCCAAAAAACATTTCTGATAGAATCTGTTGCTGCAATCTTCACAAAGAATGGACAGAGAATGACTGGAGAAAAGTGCTGATCTCTGATGAGTCCATGATTGAGCAGTTTAACTGTGTTCTGCTTGAGTTAGAAGGCCTCTAACATGTGCTATAATGAGAAATATTTGACTCCTATGGTCAAATATCCTCCTAAACAGATGATATAGGGTGCAATTTCAGTATTTGTACAAAGAAATACAAAGAAACTCATCCCATTTATGATGCTGAGAAATACCACATTTTTTCAACATGATGGAGCAAGATGTCATACAGCAATGACAGTCAATTGGTGGCTTCAAGAACAGGGGGTTGAGGTCTTGGGACCATGGCCAGCTAACTCACCAGACCTCAACCCCATAGAAAACTGCTGGAATGTTGTCAAAAACAAGGTTCATGAACATAAGCCATCATCTCATGCCCACCTGATTGAAATAATCAAACAAGTATGGACACACGAAATTTCAATTGAATATAGTGAAAATCTGGTGACCTCCATGCCAAGGAGAATACATGCTGTTCTGAGAGCTAAAGGCAACATACAAGATATTAGTTTCATATATTTTCTTCAACTGACTGTACGTGGTATTGTTGTATATTGTACATGTGGTTATAATATTTCATCTTTAAAGATTGAATAAATTTGTTGAATTGAAAAAAGACGTTGTTTTTTTATAAGAGTGCTAAACTTTTGGCCAAGGCTGTATATTTCGTGCCCAATAGGCCTAATATGCAATTCAGGCGTACTAAACTGAATACGAAAATAAACAGTGCTTCCCGTATCAAAACAAACTATTTCCAGTAGTTGCTGTGAGTATAAGAATGCTTCTAAGCGCCCGTTGTTTTGTACAGCGCGCTGGTCGTGTGGTTGGACCCTGGACTCTCAATCCAGAGGTGCCTGGATCGAACCTGACTATGTACTCTGGTGGGGCATAGGATGTTAGTAACGCCTAGGTTTGGTTTGGTATTTCTCTTCTGATTTATTTTATCTGAACAAGACGCAAAACGTCGTTTTTTATTTTCCTAATAAGCTTAATACGCCAAGTGGGCACGACACATATATCGAATATTACTTGTAAGTAGTATAGTGTTTAATCTAATTTTTGAACACAATTTCTGTGAGCCACGCCATTTTCAAAATGTTTATAACACATTATCAGGTCAATCGGATGAACCATTGAAATTCGATCAATTTAACCCTTCTCTCTGGAAAACAGAATACCACGTCCTCTCCGGAAAGGGGTACATTTAGACCCCAGCATATTTCAGGGACTGAATTGTTTTTCTACTTAACCCCAACTTTAAGAAGTCCCAGTATTATGAGAAATGCTATGGTTAACCTTCTAGAAGCAATCAATTTTGTTTGAATGCCAAATCAATAAACAGCTGGTCTATTGGAAGTATATTCACACAGAGCGAAATGGGTACCGATGTACCCAGAGGCCATTTTTAGTTGAAATAAAGCTACATGCCTGCCTTAATACTAATTAACACAAAACCTATAATTGTTAAATATTACATGGTCTGCATATGGTTGAGGAAGGCGCCCAGCTATGCAGAGCCTGACCCAAGAATGTACTATTAGTCAAATCTTTCGTTTAAAGGTTATTGAGATATATATTTGCTCGCAGTTATGGTATCTTGGATTAAATTAGGAAGACTATTTGCTGATTGTCTTATTTAGAAGAGTGTTCCTTTATTTGTATTGCAGCCGATCATTCTACAAGTCGTTCTGCTTGTTCTGGGCTTCTATTTCCTGGTTCGACGGTTTTACACAAAAGTTGTCAAAGGTTGGTGTCTAATTTTATTGATTTATGAGAAATTCTGAGTCTATTTACACTTTAGATTACGTAATGCCTCTAAAACACTTAAAAGACTTTATTTTATGGTGACCGCGGTAGGATTTCAGTGCTTTCACTCTTCTATGAGGCCAAGTTTATTATCGATAGTTTGTTTTGAAACAAAAAATCGGTGTTTAAGGGGCGATTAAAACAAGCGAATGCCAAATTTAGCCTGTTTTTCTTTAAATTCATTTTTCATCTCCGCAACTACGGAACTAAATGCTTGGAAGTTTTCAGAGAAACAAAATTTAAATGGAAGGGTCAAAGCTTAGAGCTGTGCGGGCTGGCTGAGGGGTCAACGCCCAAATCTATTTGCCTCAAAATCCTGAGTTAGAGTGGGGGGTTCTGTTCTAATTTATCGATTAAATTATCAATAAAGGTGCAACACCCCATAGAAAGTGGGCATCATGTGTGTATCAAACATTTTTTTAAATATTTTATCTTGGAAAATTAGATAATTGGATGAATAAATTTGTGTGTGTCCAAGTTTTATACAAAGCGTTCAACAGAAAATTGATCGATTTAGACATTCAAAGCAAATCAAAGGCATCAAATATTATAATCGCTTACTGTTCACTATACTGAATACTGCAACTGTTAAACTCTTTTCTTTGTATAAATTTAACGCTTCGTAATTGTCCTATGCATAAAACCATGGTCATTACATTTCTTACATAAGGAATATGCATTGTTGGTATAAATATAATGATTCCATCATCACTAAAGT